>PVKM010008713.1:0-38456 GCA_004027735.1 Carollia perspicillata
CCAAGCAGAGAGTTGTGGGAAAGACATTACCGGAGAGGGAGTAACGTGTGCCTTTGGTGGTAGATCACTTCCGACTTTGAAAAAGAGTAGATGCACTGTAAGCAATAATTAGAAACCAGTAAAAAAGTACAGGTGACCCCGGCTGGTGTAGCTCAGTGGATTGAGCATGGGCCTGCAAACCAAATGATTGTGGTTCGATTCCTAGTCAGGGCCCATGCCTGGGTTGCAGGCCAGGTCCCAGCAGGGGACGCACGAGAGGCAACCATACATTGATGTTTCTCTCCCTCTCTCCTTCCGTTCCCCTCTAAAGATAAGTAAATAAAATCTTAAAAAAAAGAAGTAAAGGTGATCACAACAATGGGGAGATGTTAAGTAATAAGATGTTAAGGTGAGGGAGTATGTGATTGAACCCCAGTGAGTGATTGTGTCGATGGGAGTTCAGAAAAAAGATTTATCTGCAACAGCAGAAGGGAGGGATAGTGGATGGTGAATTAAGGCGAATGCCTTCTCCATAAGAGGAGAATCAGTGAATACAATTCCAGGGAAGGAAAACAGGAAAAAGCTGGGCTACCAATAAAAGGTAGTGATCACTTCCGACTCTTTTTCAAAGTCAGAAGTGATCTACCACCAAAGGCACATGTTACTCCCTCTCTGGTAATGTCCTGATTAAAGAAAAAAGTTGAAGGATTTGCATTTTTTTTTCTTTTTCAACGCCCAGCTGCTTATGTGACTCCATGTTGCAGAGTTATTGCTTAGTAAGATTCTAAATGAAAGGGTTTTCTTAATAAGACTCCTCCTGCCCCTTATAAAACTTTGGTCTCAGAACTCTTTTACATTCTTAAAACCTATTGAGGACTCCAAAAAGGTTTCGTTAATGTGGGTTGTATCTATAAACATTTATTGTATTGCCAGTTAATGGGAATGTATAAAATGTGTCAGCCCATGGTCATTGGCACCGCTTAAACACCAACATGAAACTCCAAATTTGGGATGCGGGAAAGAAGGAAACTTTATTTTGTGCAAACAGCTCAACAGTAATACAGCAGCATGGCTGTGGGCAGCACTGCTGTGGAACCCCTCTGCCATGGCGTGCTCTGTTCTGCCCTACTCCACGCCACTCCACTCCACACTGGTCTGGTCTGCTCTGCTCCAGTAAGGGAAAGGTAGTCTTCAGTGGAAAGTGAGGTCCATGAGCCAGGGCAGAGCTGGCTTATATGGATAGAAGTCCCCTCCCCCTAGCCCCTGACTGGTTCATCATCATGCAAGTGAGGTCCCTGAATTCTCACAGTTTGACTGGTCCAAAGGCACTATCCTGATTGGTCAGAATAGAGCCATCCTGATTGGTCAGAGCTGCACAGCTCCAGTTGGATGGGGAAAGCCTCAGTCCTGTTGGTTGAAATAGGATTCCAGCAACTCCTTTATAAGGGCTGGCTCAGATGGCAGAAACACATTGCAGGCAGGTGATTCAGTGAGGAGCTGGGCAGTTTAGTGCAGAGGGAGGCAGGTTATCACAGAGGCTTCTCCATTAAGTGCAGTTTGCATGAGCAGCCCCTGTGCAGAAATAGCTGCTAGGTTCTGCTTCTTTTGTTTGAGCCGAGTTAGCTCCCAGGTTCTTAACAGTTCTTAGTAGGTGTCCTTTTTTTTTTTCCTTTCAGGTTCACAAATGCAAGGAGGAATTTTTAAACTACAAGAATGTACAAACACACATTTCATTAGTTGCCGAGTGACAGCATCATTTTGCAGCCTGTAACCAGTGGAAAACTTCACTGTGCAATTATGGAGGATTAGAGTGAAAAAGACAAAAAACATTTTAGTACTATTGCAAAGACAGTTTGACTTCATGAACCCACCCCTGGAAAGGTCTCAGAGGCCCTTCCAGGCTCGCAGACCACTTTGAGAACCACTCCACACCAGCGACGCAATAGTTGTTTGCACTCAAGATTTGAGGTGACTGTGCTGATGCTTTCATTCAGTAAACTGCCACTAACTTCTTTTTCTGAGGTGAATAACTAGATAAAGGGTTAAAAATAAAGAAGGTTGAATCACATAAATTACTTTGTGGTCCTGAACTAGAATTGCTGGTAGTTAAAAAAGGAAGGAAAAAAAAAGAAAACTCAACAATAACAACAACAAAAGAAAAAAATTCAGTGCTCTAACTTTTTGATTTTTTTAAATACATTCAATTATATTCCCGAGTCAGTTGAGTGAAGGGAATGTATATTAATCATGTATCAGAAGGAATTTGTTGACCCTCGGAGTAAGTGAACATGAAATGTATGTGTAGTCTGGAAACCTCGAAATACTTAAAAAATGGCCTTCCCTTGAGGTTCTGGTTTACATGGATGTGCCCGGAGGCAAGGGTTGAATTTGGTTACTGTGGGCCTGCCATCACTTTCAGCTTTCGAGGATTTTTCCAGAGTGATAGCTCATAATGGCAACTCAGCCATACCCAGACTGTCCGCACCACCCCCTCACCCCACCACCATGCAAAATACTCTGAATAGTTCCAAGGCCAAAAGAATTAAATACAAAACAGGGGCTTGGGAAGCTTATAGAAAGGATGTTTTTGACACCAGCCACCCATTTGCTAGTCGACCTCTGACTGTGGCCGTGAATCCCATTGTCAGTGTTTCTTCAGAAGATGCACAGAGGAGCCCGTCCGAAACACGAGACAGGCTGCTGACTTTGTTCCTGGGGCTGGTGTCTGCCGATCTGCCCAGTTGGTTCCCATTGCTGTGGCTGAGATTCTCCCGAACACCACATGGCAGAGCACACACATTTTCTTTTTTTGGAGAGTTTGTTATTTCAAGAAAAGCTGAGCATAGAATTGCTGGGAATCACTGCTGTTGTTTCTGACCACGGAGAGCAAATTTTCCCCATGGGCTGTTTTTCTTTCCAGCTTCCTGGGGCTTTGGTGGTGTCTGCATTTTGACCCTGTCATTTTATTGTTTCATGGGAATCCATCTGAGTGAGACACTTGGCATCCAAATATCATTTTTGTTCAAAATGATTCCAAATGTCTGATAGTCTCACCATTGATCATTGAAATGGGATGATTAGAAACTTTGTTTGCTTATTTTGTTCTGCTTTAAATCCAGTCACAAGTCATTTTGTGTGCCCTGAGGATGGCAGCTGGCATCTATGACCTATCTTTTTATTTTATATAATATTGTTTTTACCCCATATACTATCAGATCGGTGATTCAAAGCTATCAAGAGAGTTCCAAATGCATTTCCTGATGAAATATATATATTTTTACTGGGTAAAGAATGCTTCCGATCTTCGACTCTGCTTGCAACTCAGCGTGGCCTCTTTCTTAGTGGTCCAGCTGAAGAATGAAAACAAATAATCTGTACTGTGAAATGGCCACATTATAACAGGATCATGTTTAGGTCTCCAAGTTACTGTTACTAATCTAGTTTTTGTTAGCATTGTTCTCAAGCTCCTGTATTACTTAAAGCTTGCCAGTGGCCGCATCCCTGCACTTCTGTGACTACTCCTCAGCTTTCACTTATGGTGTTCATATTACTGGCACCTGAAGCAGGTATTTTTCTACTATTCCTTAACTCTCAGAAAACTGGGGTTGCCTCAGTTCCCTGCAGACATCCCATGCTGTATTCTTTCCGTCTCTCCTTTCAGATAATTCCTCTCATGTAGATGCTCCCAGATTCCTCTCCCGCAAGGTCCAACTCCAGTCATGCTTCCTTCCTCAACTAGGATGTGAGTCCCCATTGATTGGCTCCCCCGGCCCATCTGCACGAACCCAGTCTAGGCCCTGCATCGCCACACAAGTCCGGTGCTGTCTCTACTCCGGGGACGGGACCATGGGCCAACAATGACATTGTGCTGACACCAGCGGAGGACACAGGAGTGGCCAGGGGACCATGTTTAGAGTGTTTATTCACATATGCTGGCTTTTAAGAGTTGGGCTTAGAAGAAAAGTACACATGTGTGACAGATTGGAGACAGCAGAGGAAAAATTAGTTAATCCAACCTTGGGGTGCCTAGACGGAAGTTTTCTCTGTGAAGGCTATGCCGTATAATGCCCCAGTGTCCTGATGAAAAGACAAGCAGTTAGTCATATAACCTGAATGTGTTAAAATATTATTCTATATTTATATGTCTAGAAAAACAAGGATGTGTATCGAGCTGTCAAAAACATTTTTACTTATGTTGATAAAGAGGGTATGTTCCAGTACCACACTGGTACCACATGCGTTGTTGATATCTGAAATAAGGCTTTTACACTATTAAATAAAAGTAACAATATGGAAATTTCCACGGTTATTAGTTTAAGCAATGCTAAAGCCATACATTAGGCCATGTAGAATCTGAACTTTGAGTGTGGAAGAATGGAAATGATGCTCATATTCTTTGGCTGTCTCCAATTTCAAACTTTTTCCCATAGTAACTTACTTTACTTTACACCATTTTTGGACAATAGAAGATGAGGGAAGAGTCATTTTAATCCTGCTCCATTTTATGGGAATATCACTTTTGAGCTGCACGATAAACAGAAAAGAAACTATTTGGTTTGACTTGATGGGTTTGGTGTTGGTTGTTGGTAGCCCCACTGTGTTGCATCCCATGGGCATTCCTGGAAAGGCTGACTGGCAATGAAGAGGAAGCCAGATGGCCTGAGCAGGTCTGGGGCTGGACGTGGAGCAGACAGGGGAGGAGATGGGACTCAAAGATGGACATAGCTCGGTGTCTTCTGCAGGTACAAAGGCTTTGTAAAGGGGCAGTGAGAGAGGGTGGGAGGTTGGAGGTTGAGTTACTGGTTTTTTATGTACATGTAACATCTTTTGATTTTTCTCTTTAGCTACCAAAAGATTATTTACAAAGAATTCATGACTGTCCTTTAAAACATATAATTACTTCATTCATATGTGGACTTCTGCCCGAATTTTAAGACACATGCTGTTGAGTATTCAGCAGAGAATTCATACTTCAAAAAAAATTTGAAAGTCTAATGTTTAGGTTCCCGTTGGAGCCACAGTTTGGCTGCAACCACGTTTAAGGATATAAGCAGTCTCACTCATGTTATCCCAAAGCTGGACCAACAATTCATGAAGTTGGTTACTGAGCATGTCATACGACTTCAGTCATGGGATTTGTGCAGGTTTTCATTGGCCTAAATAATGAGTGAGAAGTTATCCCTTTTCTGAAGCAGGAAGTCCTTGCGCGAAGTCCGTAGATAGAGAGAGCGACACTGATGAATCTCTTTGGGTGTGGCAGTTGAAGTACCTTGAAACCTTCAAACAAGGAATGGACCTCTGCAACTGTCCCACCTGTCAGTCAGGGACTTAAGAAGCCCAAACACGGGTCTCATCCAAGTGGCCCTTAGTATTTCTGTTTCCTGTGACCCACAGCTGTCCCCCGAGCTCAGCTAGCTGTGTTTTCTTCTCCCCTGTCCCATTTTTTTAAATGAAAGGTTTCAAATTAAGCAGAAGACTTGTGAGAAGAGTACGATGTGCACCAACATATTCTTTATCTAAATGTACCAATTATGAACATTTTGCCATTTTTGCTTTGTGTCTCTTTTCATATACAGGGTAAGGCAAAAGTAGGTTTACAGTTGTGAGTACATGAAATGTCTAAGAATTTATTCTTGTATTGTCATTACTGATTAACTAGTATATTATTTTCCACATGAATAATGGTGAATGTCCTTTTGCCCCACCTTATGTACACACAGTTTTCTCTGATTCCTGTTTCTCCATGGAGGACTAGTTTTTCTCTTTTCTTCTTTTTATACGGAAGTGCATTTTGTGAAAACTTCAGATTCTAAAATGAAGTCCTGATTTTATGAGACATGAAAATATTTCTTGATTTGCCCTCTATTTAATTCTTTAAAGGTTTTGAAAGTTAAATTTATTGGAGTGACATTGGTTAGTAAAGTCACACAGCTCTCGTGGGTACAGTTCTGTGATACCTCGCCTGCACATGGCATTGTGCATTACCAGACCAACGCGATCCCCTTCCATCGCCGTCTGTCCAACCCCTTTACCCTTTGTTACCCCCTTTCCCTCTGGGAACCACCATACTGTTGTCTGTATCTCTGAGTTCTTGTTTGTCTATTTGTTCCTTGGTGGTTTTCTTCTACTTAATTTTCAATTTTAAAAGTAATTTTAACTACCAGGACTTTTTTTCTTGCTTACTCATTCTTTCTTTTCTGTGTTATTCTCTTCTTGTTTTGTGGGTATATTTCCTTGACTGTTTTGGGATATTGGAAGTTCTTTTCTATTGCCTGTTTTGTTTGTATTTCCTCCAGGGCCATTTTCCTCCCACTTATTTATCTTGATTTTGCTTCTTCTCGTTGGAGGTTTTCCTCATTTGTCATGATTGTCCCTTCATAATTAAGAGCAAGGTCATTAACCAGCTGCCTTGCGACTCTCTGTGTGGGCTCTATGATGAGTCTTTTTCTCTGAGGCCTTACAATTCCTTTACGGAAGGTGTCTACATGTTTCTCTTGGCAGGGGCAGGGTCTGGGATGGCGGAGAGAAGGGAGCGAGAGAGATGGGCAGAAAAGAATGTTCTGTGTCAGGAGGGAGGGGACATGTAGGGGTAAGTGGTTCCTTGTTCCATGTGCAGGCTTTCAAATGACTTCGTTTCCCAGCCCCACAGCTCCCTCTCATCCTTGGTCCTGCAGGGACTCTCAAGTGTTTTGAAGCTCTGAGAGAACAGTCGGGTCCTTTATGGATTTCCACATTGTAGGTGATTCTGCCGCGTTCCATTATCACCCTCCCATCTCCTTTCTGACTTCGAGAGACTTGCTTGAATCTCTTACCTTCTCAGGGCGCCTTGCATATTTAAAAAATGTTGTAAATTTATGCCAATTTAATATTTTAACTCTTCATTTTAGGGGGGTCGATTGAGGGAGAGAAGTTCAACTGCGTGGTCAGCCAGAAGTCACAGCATTGTTTTCTACACCTATGTTTTGCATTGTTATCAGATAGTGTTTTATTACACTATTCATTTTTGTAGCCAAATATGGGTTGGCCCGCCAACCTAACCTTCATCTGTGTGAGAATTAATTGAAACCCAGGCTGGTAGGACAGTATTTCTGTTCTACATTTAACACTATTCCTTCCACTTCCCTTTTCTTTGTTTTCTCCTCTTAGTATACAGAGGGTCTGTACTGTCCATGGCTTCGGGCATCCACTGGGAGTCCTGAAATGTGTCCCCCACAGGTAAAGGGGAACTACTATATACACGTGTCTGCTGTACAAAGAAGAGAGAGAAGTTGGACGTTTGGGGTATCTGTGCTCCACTCCTCAGGAAGACTTAAGTCTTTTTGATGTTCCAGCTTCTTCATGAAAGTTTAATGTAAATCAAGCTGTTAATTCATAGATTTTCTAACTCTGACTTTTCTCCTGAGAAAACAGCAAAATAAATAATTTCTGTGTTTCTTGGTCAGTTGTCAGAAAGTCTCTGTCATTCCCATGTCAATTGCTTTGCACTCTACTCACATTTTTATTAAATAGCAGGTTTTGTTTGTTTTTTGAGCAACACATACCCAAATAGTAAGGTTTGAGGCTCCTAGGATAAAAAAGTTATTAAAAAGCTGTAGGCTTCTGCTCTCTTTAACTGAAGGTAATTTTGCAAGCCTTTCCACAAGGTATGAGGCTTCCCAAAGAATTTCCTAGTGGTAGCACGTCACACGGAAGTTGAAGCTCCATCAATCCCACTCTGTGTGAGTGTGGGTTAGTGATTTGAAGATGAGTCCGTGCAAGCCCTGGACACCATCCCCTTCTAAGTGCTTGTGGAAGAAATTTTGTCCAGATTCGTCTTTTGAAACCTGGACCATATTTGCAGTTATAAGAAAACACCTTTCAGGGCTGCCCAACCATGGTCCGAAGGCTGCACGCAGCCCAGGATGGCTGTGAATGAGGCCCAACACAAAATTGTAAATTTACTTAAAACATTATGAGATTTTTTTTGTGATTATGTGTCACACTATGTTTAATGTGTGGCCCAGGACAAGTTTTCTTCTACTGTGGTGCAGAGGCACCAAAAGTTAGACACCCCCGAAAGTGGGGACCCACGTGTGACTGTGATGGTCTTTCCAGTTAGAACACTTTTCTTTGAGATAAGAGAGTCTCTTGAAGTACAGGTCATGCTATTGTATATATTAAACCAAAATGCAGTGGGGAACGGGAGTGGTTGAGAGGGAAGCCATGGCTATCAAACCAAAATACATGTAATTCTGTGGACTACCAGCTGCCCTTGTCCTGTGGTCTAGCACTCAAATTTGACTTCCATAAACAGATACTGGTGACCCCTCTTGGAGATGCCTTTCTATGACAGCGGGCTGTACCTTGATGGTGGGCATCCATGACCACATGTGAGCACCTGAAAGGGAAGAGGAACTCATCATGTTTCTAAAAAGGGATTACTGCTAATAAAAATCCAAATGAGTCCCGGGAAAAGTAGTTTTCCTATGTATTGACTCATTGATCGTACACAGCTCTGCCCACCATAGGAGGGCACTGTGTGAGATGGAGTGGATAGTTTACCATGGGTTTCAGTCACTGCCCTTCAGGCCACCGAGGAGCTAGTGCTGTAGGTAAGGTAGGTTTTGAAAACAATTTTAGTAGAGTATAAATATAATATGCTGTTATAATATATCTAATACATTATGATAATATGTGATGGTTGTCAGGCCAACCTGTATGCAAATGTAATATATTATCTATAGTGCAAGTATATAATCACTTTAATACAGTGCGAAGTGGGACATATTTAAATTGGTGAATAGGGTTCTATATGTTACCTCTGTTTCTCAGAGTTATGTAAGTAATTGTAAACTGATTTTTTATGAGATTTGGGAACATGAAAAATATAACTTAAAAATCTTTTAATAGAGACTTTCAGCTTATGAGCATGATACAGGTATAGTTAAAACACATTGTTGTTTTCATTAATTGTTAACTATCACTTAGTATCCAAACATATGTGCTGCGCATAAATGCAAACACGTTGTAGGCAAAGCGCAGTGCAATTTGAGCCATCACTCTGATTCCCTTGAACTTCTCAGAATGTGTTCTAGTTTCTCCTTTTTATTCTAATCTAGAGCGGTTAGTCTAAAAGTCATTCTTAAAACAAACAACAACATGGACAATAGAGTAGTGATTGCTGGGGGCAGGGAGGTATAAGGGGACTACATGGTAATGGAAAAAATACAATAAAGATTAAATTTAAAAAAATAACAACAAAGAACTCTCAGTCCAAGCTCCAACTGCTGCTGAATCTAAAGGACTGTAGTGCATTTTGAGTTGATAGCCCGGAATTTCATTTCTAATACCTACTTTTAAATTATTTTTTAGCTTTGTCTGGAAATTTTTTTCCAGAGTATTCATGATTTCCAGTAGGGACACAGGATTTTGAGAGGTATTGCTGAGTATACTAGTTAACACTGGCTGCTAAAACAAACCCTAAAATAAACCCTAGATGACTCGTATATGATAGTAGTTTACTTCTTGTTTTTTGTAAGGTCCAAAACAGGTGTTCCTTTTAAGAAGAGCAGCTTTCCTTCAAGAAGTGATTCACAGAGTTGGAGCCCTTCCATTTTGGGAGTCTCCCACTTTTAAATTGCAACTTGCAGCGCTTCTCTGCATCCAGCCAGTGGAAGAGAAAGGACTGGGTGGGCGAGAGAGACGCCACATTGGTCAGATATTATGGCCAAGCCTGGAAGGACTGTACATCACTTCCATTCACATTTGATCAGCTAGAAATGTGGGTCTGTGTTTAACAACAAAGACAAACGCAGGGTACTATAGCCTACTGTGTTTCAGGTTTTGGAACACCTAGCCAATCTCTGTCTCACTGAGTTTTGTGTGTTTTCAGACTGTGTAGACAAAAGTGGATGACTTTGAAGGCTTTGGTATTAATTCACAGGTGGCTGTCACCTCAAACTTTCTCGTTCCTTGGAATTTAGGTATGTGTGGTAAAAGTATGCTGCATTCCATGATAAAAATATAATTTAAGACAAGCGAAGTTGTGCTCAAGGAGAGTCTTTCGCTGGTGCAGGTCCTCCAATAACTATTTATCAGTAGTACTTCACTTTGGTACTGCTGTGAGAAGGAAGCGGCGGGTATTCTGAGGGCAACTGGCGGTGCCAGGAGCTGATTGTGCGTGTCTCTTCCCAGCTCTGAGTTTATTGACAGTATTTTGGCAGTCTGAAATTGGTCATGGACATAGTATTCAAACCTCAGAAATGGACAAGCTCTAGGGGTCTTTCCTCTAGAGAACCAGTTGTTAAATATTTACCATCACTCCATTGGATACTTCTCTTATTACCCCATGGTTCATGGTTTGAGATGGCTGGATACGGCTAAAGGAAACTTTATCAAAGACTGGGAGAGAGCAACAGTCAACACACAAGTGAACAAAGTAAGCAAATTCAGAGTAAAAGCAAGAAAGCCATCTGGCTTCTTCCCTTGTAGCCTGAGGACAGCCACGTCAGGGTTTGTTCCTTCCCGGCTTCTCAATTGTCTCCAAGCACAGGGTGCCATGTTAGGACAGCTCCTTAGCAACTCACAGATGAAAAACGCTAGCACATGATTTGAGATGTGCAAGTCCCTTTTCCACGTGCTAAAGGTCTGGCATCTGGGTCCTGTACTTCCCCAGAGGTTGACAGTGCAATTGTCTTCTCTGTCAGTAAAGCCCTTAATGCTCACATCTTGCCCTGAAGACCCCCAGCAGGAGGACTTGGGCCATCCCAACACCAGTCATGGCTCCAGTTGCATGGGATGGGGCAAAGTCAAGGTCACTTCTATAAGTGATTAATATGTTTGCATGGGAACTGGGGTTGAGCAAAGGGAGCTCATTTGTCTTGTCTCTCCTTTTGCTGTTATCATGCAGTATCCTTATATCATTTGGAGATATATAAGTATATATCTCCAACTTTTCTCCATATATATATATACAGAGAGAGAGAGAGGTCAGGGGGTCTTACTGAGGAGACAGGTGTTTTTAGAGAAGTTACTAGGCATTCTCTCTTTGGCCTCTTTCCTTTGTACATTGACAGACACTCTTTAGTGCATTCTATATATATTCCATCTCCACGTCACTGGGGAAGTGGTCTCAAAGAGGAAGATGTAGTACTACCTTCTAGCTCTTTCCTAAGGGGTTTGGTTTTCATGAAAAATTCACTCCAATTTAATAAGCAAACGGTGCTTTAAATAACAGTGGATGCAAGGGAGTACTGCCATGACCCACTTCCTCCATCCCTTGAAGAGCTGAGAATTTGGTGGGTGTCCAGACCAACTGTGGCAGGACCTGAGTAGCTCCTTCCAAACTCAGAAAGATGGGATTAGCTGAGGAAAAATAATGATCCTTGTAGTTTCCAAGCAGGTGTTGAACTGCTGAAAGTGAATGTGAATTAGAGTATATTTCCTATTAAGATGAAAGCACCAGTGTAGATGATTGATCTTAGAGATGAAGGAAAAGTCAAAATCTTTCTAGATTCTAAGTATTCCTGAACTTCTCTAAAACATATTTTAGGTTCACAAGAGAAAATCTTCATGGCCCCTAGCTGAGAAGAGTTTCTTCAGCTGCCGCTCCCTTTAAATGCTTTCCCTCTGACCTTAATACGGGAGGGAGAAAAGGCCGTTCCATCAGTGACTGTCAGGTGCGTTGCTCTCTCTCTCGGAGGATGAAGGAAGGCGGAACTGCAGTCTCCCCTGCACAGACCACGGCAGCGGCCTTTCATGTAGGAAGCCCTGACAGAACTCCAGCTGTGGCCGTGGTGTGTGGAGTGACTGTTTCATAATAAGAGAGAAAGCACATTTTGAGACAGCCAAGAAAAATGTGCTGTTGTAACCATGTTCTGTTTTCAGTGGTACCACTGAATCAAAGTTTTCCAAGGAAATTAAATATCGAGGCGGAGAGGGAGACATTGTGTGATGTATGGGAGCAGAAATACTAAGCACGCCAGTATAGCATCAATATATAATTTGTATGGTTACAAATATTATTGGCATAAATAATTCATGCTGTTGCTTTTTTATTCACTTGATTAACGGCGTCTTTGTCATCTTTATCAGTCATGATGCCATTGCAATCTTGTGTATTGTGTTTAAAGAATACTCGGGGAAATGTTTCAACTGTGTGTGTGGATGATATAATGTATTCATTCATTTAGTCAGACAAAATGAAATAGAGAGTATTTAATATGCGTGTCTGCATTACACTAGATACACGCTAAATAAATTACAGACAGTATTATTCTTTCAATGTAAGAAAAATTATAGTTTGATTTTTTTTTCTAGTAGCCAGAAGGTAGCCATTTTGTACTTTAATTACAGTTTTTTTCAGGCTTTTCAAAAGAGCGTGGAATAATCCTGAAACTTTTTGTTGAGATGTCCATAGGAAATCTTCAGTAACTTGAGTGAGCTGTATCAAACGCAAGTTGTTCACTCTGAAAAAGAGAGTAAAATAGGTTTTCTACTCATGGACTGAAGTAAAGTGTATATGGTTGGGACATGGCCATATTTTTGTCGTGTTCGTATCATTCCGTGTATCAGCCGTGGTGTGGCTTCTGCAGCACTGTCTGAGAGCCGTCAGCTGCAGCGGTTGCTGGCATGGCGCCGTTCGTCCCCCTCCTGCTCTCTTCACGCAGTCCAGTCCTCTATCCTGCTTGTTGGAGCTTCCACCTTCGGCCCGGCCGGTGCCTCCCCCTGCAGCACAGCGCTCAGGTCTTCTCATTGCCATTGCCTTTCCCCTTACTATCTCCAAAAAATAAAAAAATAACTAAAAATCAAAATCCAGTTCCTTCCCACAACTGGCCTCTGCTAAGGTTAGATTTCATGGGGCAGTTGGAGTGATTTGTGCGTTCAGGTTTGGATGGGGATCTATAGCCAAGGAGCCCGGGTGGCAGGGGGTCGCTGGCTGAAAAGTTACTCAGAAAGTAGGGTAATTCTTGCTAACTGACCTAATGGGATTGTTGCTGAAGACAGTCCAGGGTGATCAGATATTACCCTGGGGGGGATGGTGGGGGTGGGGGGTGAGGAAGGTGATCAGATATCTGGGATGGGGATTCTGGCTAAACCAACTGGACAGGATTCTTGCTAAAATTGGATGATGTAAAGATAGACATGGAAGTCCAAAAATTAAGGCCTAGCCGGGGAAAGGGTGCAGAGGAGCCCAGCTACAGTTTAGTCAACAAGAGACTCTTTGTCACTGGTAAGTGTGATATCCTACGAGAAGGGGTTGTATTGCAAATGAGAAGCAAACCAACTTAGAATCAGGCTGAAGTCTGAGACAGTCTTCTGAGAGGACTCCTCAGAAAGCAGCCCTGACTGTAATGCAGTGCAGTGGCAGGGCCATGCTGCATTTCTTTGGATGAAGAGGGACAGGGGAGCTCAGGGTTCAGGGCCATCGTCAGAGTTGGGAATTGGCCGGGGCAGCTGTGTGGTTTGGGTCTGTCTTACATACAGTTTGATCCTTATCCTCAAGCACAGAGCTTGGCCTAAGCCATTGGGAACTCAGTAAATTTCTTAGATGAATGAATACATTTCATAGATGAGGAAACTGACACCCAGAGCGGTTGGGGACTTTGACCCCTTTCACACATCATGTCAATGAAAAATTACCTTTATTCTCCCTGCCCTCTCCAAAGGTTTTAGTCACTAGATAATTGTCAGTTCCTTCCTTATGGATGGCTCTATAACTCATCCATATGAGGAGATACTATTAGTAGGTCAATTGCCATGTAAGGATTTAGTTTTTGGAATCAGAAGGATGAAGACCAAACATTTAACTGCTATACTAGTACATCGTAGTGCAGAACTTGTGTTGAAAGGAATGATGTTTGAACTCATCACCATCTCCAAAGACTGGGACATCCAGATTGTAGACATGTAGCCAATGGAGAAAGGGATACGTTAGACCTGGGAGTATTTGATTTCTGTGTTCCCTTCTGTGTTCCTTTCCTAAATTAAGTGTACTTCTTTCCTGGTTCTTATTTTTCTACGGAAGATACTGTCCCCTCATTTTCTCTCCGAACCTGCTGAGCCAGCACTTCTCTGCTAGGTACTGTATTGCACCAAGCCAGGCCAGGAGAGAGCCCCCACCCCCGCAGCTTTGGCTGACTCTCTGAGGACCTTTTGGCTCCTCTAAGCAAGTTTCAGTTCTGTACTTACCAACTCTTAGCCAGCGACTTACCCCTGCCATGGAGGATGAACAATACTGTAACACCAGTAGGCTCTCATCACAGACTTTTTACATTAGTGATACCCCAATAATATCTTTCTACCAATCTTTACAAATTAAAAAAATAAATTTGCATCCCAAGAAATATAACATGGACTTATTTGTGCCAGCTTCTTATCACTAGGAAAATTCTAGTAAAGCTGAAAATGCCATTCACTGTGTCTAGGCTTGTCGTTATAGGAGAGGCATTTTAAACGGCAATCTGAGAGTGAAATGTTTTTGGATTTTATACCGGCCAGGCTGTTCTGAACAGACTCTGAGTGAGAATAGTCAAATATGATAATATCTGCTTTGGAGAACAGAAGGAAACCAGTTTAACTTGAGCTGGATTGATTTTTCAACTTGGACGATACTGGCTTCTCATCTCTCAAAGGCCAGAGGAAGGAAGTGTTTTCAAGGCATTCTATGATTTTTTTCAAGTTGTTTTTTTTTTCCAAATTTCTATTTGGTTCCCTTTGTGTAAAATGTACTCTTTTCCTGCAAAGACCCAAGTTTCCCCATGTAAGCATCCAGATTTCACAACTTGGTTGGATTAGACACTTGGCAAATCTCACCAAGTGTGGTACAGCGGGGCTGCATTCTAAATCAGCAGGCCGACATCGTAATGAGAACTGAGCACGGAGAACCCTGAATAGACGACTCCAGTCAAGAGAGCCCCGCTCCGTTCTCTGTGTTTAGGTGACAGAGCCTTGGGGGCCTTGGTAAAGCTCATGCCTTCTTACTCTGGGGGAGATGAAAGGAAACTGAGAGAGGAAGATGCTTCCAGAAACAGTTCTTTGTTTGTTTGTTGTTTTTAATGCTCTCAAGTATTAGGTATAGGATTTTTAAAACATTTCAGAACATTTATGAATCCTTAATCCCCTGAGTAGTCACCCCCTGGGAAGGACAGTGAGCTGACAATTCCTGGAAACTTCAGCAGTTTAGGTTATTTGCATGTTTTGTTTCACTTCGTAAAATTCACATCCATGGTCCTTTGTCAGCAGCGATCTGACCTGTGGAACAGGAACCCCCTTCTTGTCCTCCCCTTTCCTGTTTTCCTTTCTCTTATCCGTCCTCCATTCTATCTTCCTCCTACCCTTTCCCTGTCCTTCTCTTCCCCCCTCCTTCCTTTCATTACTTTCTTTTTCTCAACCCTGACCGCTCTCTGGGTTCCAGCCCCACTTGCATCGGCCATCTCTTGAGTCTAGGCTGCATTTGGAGGTATGCTTAACCTGGATGCCTACATAGAAAAACCAAGGTCTTAGTGGGAAAAGGGTACATTTCACACAAAGGAAACCAAATAGAAATTTAGGGAGAAAAAACCTGAAAAAAATTACAGAATGCCTCGAAAACTATTTCTTCCTCTGGCCTTTGAAAAAAAGAAGCCAGCCAGTGTCTTCCAAGTTGAAAAATCAGTCCATTTGGAGGTATGCTTCACGTGTGCCTAAATTTGAACCTGCACGACACACCGGCTGTCCCTGAAGGCCCCTAGGAGCTGCAGGGTTACTGAGCAGGCAGTCGTAGATCCTTATCTGTCGTTCTTGTCCTCTTCATGACTTTAAGGCAAACACTAGTGACTCAGGCCAAGCCTTCTTAGGACTCGACCACCACCCAGTCTATTTTTAAGGTCCCCCCTTTTCTCCCGTGTTCCAGTCAACTTTGATTAGATTAATGTCAGCATTCACAAAAACGAATCACCTTATGAGGATGATTTTAATTACCATTTTCTTGCAACCTCTAACCATTCTTGCATATGTATTGATTGGGAGCATCTGCTTGGATTGCAAATGCAAAGAAATGAAATACTTGTAGACTGGCATTCTTCCAATTTTTCCCCCACTAGACAGTTTTAAAATCTGTGTCTCTACCAGAGCGAATGCAGGTCTGACACCACAGAGTTCATGGAAATACCTGTTGTGTCATTAAAGACAAAAGAACCAGGTTGAACTGAGGATGCTCTTGCCTGTGGCTTTTCTGAGAAGTCAGCATAGGTTTTGAAAGAGAGCATCCACCCATCTCATGAAGCCAAACATTGTGGTTATCTGCTTAGAAATCCTAACCAAAGTCTTCCAGATTGTCTTTTCTTATTTGAGATATTTTCAGTATTTGATTCTTCAAATGGCAAGCCGATGTGCCAATTTTCTTGGATTCTGTCATTTACCCGCTTTTTTTTTTCCCTCGAAAATACCCTTTATGCACCCTATCGTGCTTCTTGGTTTCTGTGTTTGGAGAGAACCGGTTTTACTTGCACATTCTCAAGTGGCATGAGGAAGAGTGGCAGGACCCTCCCTCCTCCAGTGAGTGTTTACTGGGCTCATGTTTTGTGTGCCATGTTGTGCAAAACACTTAGCAGGTTCCTGTCCTCACGGAACTTCTGGGCCAGGTGTTCAGTAAGGTAAGAAACTGTTCTCTGCAACTGGCAGCCCACAAGGCCTCACTTGACAGCCTCTGAAGGGAACCCCACCACCCCTCCCCAGAGTATCTCCCCTCCCTCATGGCAGAGGTCTGAAGATTTGTGGATGAGCTTGGGGACATTCCATAGCATTTCTGGGCCTCCATTTCTTACCCTGTATATTGAGTTAATATAAATGTGTAGCCAAGATCTCCTTGGTCTCCAAAATGCCAGACTGTGGCTTCACACCTGTATTAAGGGACTACCCCTTTTAAAACACACACTTGCACTGAAAGCTATGCTCATTCATTTATTGCACAGTATGAGCTGGTTTGTAGGATCTCTTTAACTTGAGAACCTCCT
Source organism: Carollia perspicillata (assembly GCA_004027735.1). Lineage (NCBI taxonomy): Eukaryota > Metazoa > Chordata > Mammalia > Chiroptera > Phyllostomidae > Carollia > Carollia perspicillata. Next base: position 16,953 of record PVKM010008713.1, read on the forward strand.
GAGGGGAGATATGCACAGGGGATGGGAGGGATGAGGGAAGTGGGGATGGAGAGCCTGGAGGAAGGGAGGAAGAGCACTACTGCAGACAAACTCCCTTCTGCTTCACAATTCTCCCAAACGCTAACAAGCTCTCTGGAACTTCTCAGCATGTCTCAAGTCTCACACCAAGTCCTCTAGCCTTCCTGAAACTCTTGTGTTCCCCGATGGGCCAGGCGTCCTCTCTCCCCTCCCACCAGGCCCTCCTCTTCAAGTCCCAGTTTAAGAGATGCTTCCATGGAGAAGCCCTCTCCACACCTTTTGTTCCAGGGTAAGGTGAGAGGCACCTATGAGGCCTTCCATAATCCCTCGGGGTTTCTTCTAGTAATTGCTCTTCTCAGAAATGTTGTAATATCTTTTTACCTCTCCATGGCCTTCACTGTGATGGTCATTCCCTCAGGAAAGAAATTGTGCTTTTTATACATCATTGCATATAGGTATTGCCATTCAATACCAGATGCCCCGTAAATATTTTTGAATGCGTAAATGAATAAGTGGAGGTTTAAAAAATTAACATTATTGAGATTATTTTTAAATCATTGAAATTTGAAAGCCCTACCCTCCTGCCCCCTTTTCCCCCTCAGAAGTGTTCATTTCTATTAACAGAGTTGTAATCTGGCATGGTCAATGTAAACATTATACTTCTCCTAACTAGTGCCCTGCATCTTGATTCATTAAAAAAAACCCTTGAAAGTTTTTAGGCATACAGATACCAACTCATATCTCTTTAAGTTTTTTAACAAAAACTTCTTTAAGTCTCTGGTCCACCTGGTACTCACTCTACTACCTAGAATTGTGTTTAAATATGTCTCTGAGAATCCCACACTTTTTTTTGAGCTAGAAAGTACTTTAAGACTTACATAGCAAACTCATTTGTTTTTAAGTATGGAAATAGCATGGTGGCTTCTTGAGGTGACAGAGGTTATGAATTGGAAGGCTTTCAGGTTGTTTTTAGGCTGGCTTACCTGGATCATCAATATGGCTGCTAAAGTCACAGATGAGGTTACAATATTGTCCAGTAAACATAAGAAGGGCTGTCTCTTCCTGGGGGTGTTTCATCAGCAAGCACACCTTTCCCAGAAGTCCTCCCAAAAGCTGATTTCACCTGCTATCTCTTGGCCAGAATGGATTATACCCACCCTAATCCAGTCACTCAAAAGAGGGCTAGGATTGTCAAGATAGGTCAGGATCTATACCTGAACTTGGAATAGTGTCATTTCATTGAGGGGTGGGTATGTGAACAAAATTTGTATTTACTTATCCAGGAAGAAGGGGAGAATAATTTGGGGGGGGAATAGGCTACTCCCTAATTAGTAATAGACCTTGAACTTGAATGCCTTTGTAATTCTCCATTGGTCTATTACTATAACTACTTTCCACAGTGCTTCAACCACAGGGCTTTGCAAACACTATTCACGTTGGAAAGCCAGGTAAAATTACTTCCAGTTTAGGAATGGGTGGCTTCATTTCTCACTTGTTGATTCTGCTCTGAATGCCTGAGAGAGTTGCTTCCAATATTGATCTTTCATCTTCAAGAGTATTTTTAAGAGTTGTGTTAGAATTTTTTATTTATGGGCTTTGGGGGCGGGGGTGCGTCCAGCAGATAAATTGAGATGTGCAATGCCAGGTTTGTTCTTTCTGTCAATGTCTAGATGAAAATGATAAACAATGGCATTCAGGCTCATCTCAGACAGGAGGCTGGGTGGGGTGTAATGGGAGGAGGACATGAGGAAGACAGTCAGAAGCTAAATCTGGTTGTTTTATTGAAAGGTCAGTGAAATCAAACAGAGCAGACAGTGAAAGCAAACAGAGCTAAGGAAAGGGAAACCTTGGTCTGTCTACCCTCTCACTAGGATGGTTAATGAACACAGTCATGGCAAGTCCACTGGAGAGGTCTATGGTGAGACCGTGGCCCTTGTCTTGCTCCCAGTGCCTCCAGAATGGTCCACTATTGACCCCCCTCTACTGGGTTAGGACTGAAGAGGTCATAAACAGGAGTATTCTGATTTGGTGCTGGTTGTTCATATGACCTAACATCTTATTATCCAAGAGTTTTTTTCCTGCCCAAACCAATGTAAAATTTTGTGTCTACTGACCCCAGGCTACCCTGCTGTAGTGATTTGATGCTCATTTTGTTTTCTGAATACTACATATCTTGATCTGGAATGAGCTTCATTTGGGTATTTATTCATTTATCTTCATTAGAACAGGAATCTTTTCTGCCTTACCTATTGCTGTAACTTGATCATCTAGAACAATGACTCATAGAATAGGTGCTCAATTGTTGAATGCATGATTCATACTTTATAGGAGGAAGTCATACTTTATACAAGGAAGACAGGAAATTAAGATATATTTCTTTGCCCTTGGTATTATCACACAGCCACTTGCCCTGATTTTAGCAAAAAATGATATTAATGATTGATATTTAATGGGAGAGACAGACATGTAAAAAATAATGTGCAGATATCCTGGTTAAAATTATGCACAAGGAAACAATTGATTCTGCCTAGGAAGAAAGGTAAGGGAAACTTACACACAAAAAATAATGCTTATGCTGGATCATGGAATATATTTGACTGTTCACCAGGCAAAAACTAAGGGAAAGCAATCCTGGCAGGGAAATGGCACAAGCAGAGATGCAGAGATGTGGCATCACCTGGAATGGCAGGAGAAATGCTATAGTCTCAAATAGCCTACATGCTTTGGTACAAATAGCCTACATGCTTTGGTACCAAAGCATGGTACCAACGCTGAGACTAGAGAGTCAGACAAAGGCCCCGTGGGGAGGGGTTTGTATATTGCACTAAGGAGTTTGGCTTTTATCTCAAAATAGATACGAATAGAATATGAAGTGCTATCAGGAGATTTTAAACCAGGAAATGTAGGTATTAGAGTTGTGTCTTAGAGACATCACTTATGGAGGTGTACTGGTTAGATAAGAGTAGAGCTGGCCTGATTCGAGACTTCTCACACAGCCTGTGTTCATTTATGTGACATCATTCACCTGGTAGCAGGTTTCTACTGGCAGCTATCCTCCCCTCCCCTCCCCTCCCCTCTCCTGTCCTTTTCTTTCCTTTCCAAGTCAGTGCCTTTGATAAAGGCTTAAATATGGAATTTATAAATGACACAAAAGTCATAGAGATCACTAATCTATGGATTAATACAATCAAAATTATTTTACTGAGGTGGAAGCAATGTGAAACAAGGTGACATTGTGTAGGGACAAAAGTAATACCCTGAAATAAACTGAGCACGTCAGGAGAGGGAGAGCGGCAACCTAACAAGCAACTCTTTTGAAAAGTGTCTGGGTGTCATTCCACCGCAAGGAGTGAACAGCCCTGCCTCCTTCTGCCCAGCGCTAAGGTTGGGCTTGCATCTCCAGATCGTAACAGAGACTTTGACCACGTGGGGGTATTTCCAATGGAAGAAAACAGCCAATGGTGAAACTCTGGGATCCATACGATATTTGAGTAGTCATTGTAGAAGCTAGGGATAATTATCTGGGAAAAAGATGTCTTGGTGAAACATAAGATCACTTTCTAAATGTTTGAAAAGCACCCCTGTGTAAGAGAATTTGGAGGAGTTAGGATAATTTAGCAAGTGAATAGAAATGCACCAAGAGCCTGCTGTGTGTCAGGTATTCTACTGTGGAGATTGATAAGGATGGTTCCCTATTGTTAAGGTGCCTGCTGTCTGTTTGTGCTTGTTGGATGCATGCAGGTGTGTTTTAGTGTGACAGCTAAATGGGAAGAGGTGTGAGAAGACGAGAGTGGACAAATATCGGGGCTGTGTTATAAAGGACCCCTTATGGTCATGATCAGGTGTAATCTCAAATCTCTCACGTCTGCTAGGTTTCCTGAATTAAGCTTCCTTTGTATGCATTCTTTGGAATATAGTTGTATTCAAAAGATTCCTGGATTCAGAATGAGGAGCTCTGGGGTAGGAAGTTGCGTCCTGTCACCTACTAATGTGACCCTGTTAAGACACATGTGGTGTCTGAGCCTCAGCCTTGTAAGGGACATCCTGTGCTGATTGGGACGTTCCGCCATCAGTGACCTCCCCAGTCCCTTATTACTGGATAGTTGCTAATTCGGAATCGCCATATATGGGTGGGGATGGTGATGGAGGAAACACTATTATTTATGGTCTAAGATTTTATTAGCATTTGCTACAGAAATAAAATTCTATATTGGCTATATTTATAGTCCTATGTTGTATGCAGGAGGTTACATGGAAATCTGTTAGTTTTGAGTGTTGCCTTGAAAAAAGCTATGTTTATTCAATACTCAAACGTCGAATGCCTCCAGTGTGAGCTTACTTATTTGCATGTAATGAGTTGAGAAAAAAGATTCATTTACTTTAAAGTAATTGGGTCATGTGAATAATATATTCTCATGTTTGCCTAGAATAACTATGCTCTCCTCATCACACCTAAAACTTTAAAAACATGATAGTACCACAATAAAAACAAATATTTGAACATTGGTAGAGTTGGTGCACAGACTAAATGAGCTAACTGCTTTAGCATTTCCCTGAAATGCTCCTGCCACTGTTCTGAGTCCTTTACGTGTACTGCTCAGTTCATAAATTAGGCCCTAGGAAATAAGTACGGGGGTGGGGGCACCTGCGGTTCGTCGAAGGGGAAGCACTTCCCTGGGTCCCGTGGCTTGGTAACTGGTGGACCAAGGCCTTGAACCCAAAACTGGGACTTCAGAGCCTTTCTTTCTTTCGTTCCGATCAGGAAAGTTTTAGGGATACAACTGGGAAGACAAAGGCTACAGCTGAACCTACTGGGGACTCTTGAGGTTTACAATGTTAGTGAAAACAGTATGCAGACTATTTCAGAATCTCACCATTTTGTGTCTAACTGTCTTTTGAATTAACACCCTTTCAGAGAGAAAAACATGAGTAGATATGATGATAGACAGATGACACACAAATGGATGAATTTGTGTGTGGATGGACAGATTGACAGAAACTTGTATTAGCAGTTAAGGAACTTTAAGTCAAAATTAAAATTATAAATGCTAAGTTACCAAGCTCCCTGATGTCATTGCATCTCATCAGCTTTGGGTGGATGGCAGTTTGTGAAGAGGATTTATAATCTTTTTTTTGTGTGGTATATATGCATCCGTGAAACAGTGTTACCAAGATGTTTTTATTTAGACCCATCAGTCTCCTCCCTACTCCTTTGTGAAATAGGGAAGGTTAAAGGTCAGGCTAGAAATCTCCAACCACAGTTTCTCCCGTGGTGGCAGTGTTGAGGGAAATGATGGTAAGTACTGAGAAAGAAAGGACTTTCCATCCATTCTTATTTAAATCTCACAGCAACCAGAAGTGTCTAGCTATCACTTTGGTTAACAAAGATTAAACAGGCTGCATCCAGACATGCGCTGGTGGCCTAAGAGACCCCAGATGGGGGTTCTGAAGTCAAGGGCTTTGCTTCCTCTTCCACAGTATTAAATGGACTGACTGTGTCTTTCTCACAAACGAGTCTTGAGCTTAACTTTGACAGAGAAAGGTAGCAAAACCGACAAAATTGTTATGAAATATGATGCATAAGCTTTTAAATAATCTATTATTAGTGGTTCTTGATTTTTTTTAAATACTGGATATAAAATAACCCTTGGTCTAGGAAAAGATTTGAAAATGAATATCTGCACTATTTCAGCAGTAACCTGGTTATCTGGTGAGAACTTATTCAGTAATATCCTTAAAGCAGTTGGCTTTGGGAAAACACCTCGTTTGACCCAATGTAATTTTGTAAAGCATTCTAGTCTTTAAAGGAAAGTGTTCCTGAGTTTTTAAAATGCTGGGTGAGCCATTTGTTTAAACTAAACACTGAAGTGTCTTAGATTTTTAACAAACCTAACTGAAAACTTAGCTAAAAACAACTAATTGGGAACCAGATGGTGCAGTCACCATTGTGAGCCGAGCCCAACTCTCCTGTTTCCTGAATGTCAATTGAGCTCCCAGAACTCCAGGGACAAAGATGCCATTAATTCTGGGAGTCTCTGTCCCCTAGTCACCCTGTCAACCCCCTCCCTGCCAAATTGACACAGCCATCCCCTCTTGGAAATTAATGCTCTCGGTAAAATGTTTGTGTGCTTGGGAAGAAAGAGGGGGGGGAGGGATGCCATCTCCCTAGGTTCTCACGCCAAGCCATGCCCTGCCACTGAACACCTGTAGAGCCTCTATGAATGAGGGGCAAGAAGAAAGCTCTACATAATGCCCATTGGGAGCGCAAAGCGAGTTCTATCTTGACTGGATCTCTCGAAGAGCAGCGAGGGGCAAGAGCAATGTAACAGACAATGACGGACCCAGAACTATGCTTCTTAGTATTATACAGAGTACCCGGCTGAAAACGATGAAAAACAAGAGCTTTTTAGGTGCCAGTGAATGTGGTTAGACAGGTAAATCAGTTTTTCTCTGCTCTTTCTATATAATAATCTACTGGGTTACACCTTTCCATTTATGCGTCCTTGGGACTGCCCAGCACATGAGTGCAGCAGCTGGAAGGCACAGGATTCTTTCAGCCGCCTTTGTTCAAGGGCTTAGTGCTAGAGGCTGGTCTTGGTTGGACTCCTGTACAAGTCAGCTGCCAGCCTGAGTTTTCAGAGGTGGGTATCAACTTGCCAATTCTTCCTTAATTCTAAAATCTGAAGCCTGGTCTATGATCCAGGAGACTGCTTCCGAATGATAGTTCCTGAAAGGTCAAGCACAAATGTTATATCTGCAATTACAACTCTGCATCAGCACTCTGCCTGAATGTAAGCTCTGGTTTAACATTTATCCCCTAAACATGTATAAAGCACACACTGTGTGCCAGGTACATGTACGCACACACAAAATGCATGGTCATTGACTTTGTGGGATATAAGCCATGCACATGAAAATCACAAACACAGGTCATCACAGCACACTGCTAGGCCGAGAGATGCATGGGCATTTACAGGGAGAAATCAAACTTAAGTTGTGTGTGTGTGTGTGTGTGAGAGAGAGAGAGAGAGAGAGACACAGACAGAGAGAGAGAGACAGAGAGAGTAGGCAAGGATCATTGTTACTGCAATTGTAATTGAGACCTCCCTCACCGAATTGTCGTAGCTTACCCTTCAGCACTCCCACAGGTGAACAGAAAGAAAAATCATGGGAATTGGGCTGCATGGGCAGAAGGGGATCAGGATAAGGCACGGTGTCCCTGGAAGAAATGGACAGAAGTTCTAAACTGGGCTTGGCTTGAGAGAGCTTCCCTTTTACCTCCTGAAAGTTGGAACTTGGCTGGCCCTCGCCAAGGGGAGCACAACGAGCTTTGCTTTCTGTCCCCAAGCCTACTGGCAGCTTGGGTGGTAGCCGCAGGCAGGGATGTCAAAGGCAGGGATGTCAAAGGCTGGCCGCTCATTGGTAGTTCCTTCTTCACCTGACCGGAGGCATTGGAAATCAGTGAGAGGAATTAGAAAGCAGCTAGAGGGAGAAACAAATGAGTCATCCTATCATCTCCTAGGCCTGTATTACTTACATTTTGCTCTCTGACAGTTGATTTGGGTCAGTCGGGAAATGATTAGTGGGCTAGTGTAGCCCTTTAAGGGTTCCTTATTTATCGATGTGAGGGCTCTTTAGATGTACATTTCCTTTGTTCTGTTCCTTCACAGTGGTGGGAGTTCTATTAAAATATTAATCATGAAGCTTTTTTTAATCATTTCCAGTTGCAAAGAGATATTAAGAGTTATGGCAGCGAAGCCTTGGTATAGCTATATTTCCTTGCTCATGTGTCTTCCCAGAGATGACACATATGCTTTTCATTTTGCTGCCATTATTCTTCATGAGATCACAGGGCATCAGTCAACACTGTGGTGGACAAATGAAGGCAAGGGAGAACGGCACCGGTCTGTAAGCACAGGACACAGGATTATGTGCTTGTCTGCAGTCGTAAAGGACAGTCTTCTAATGCAGAGGCCAAAAAAGGCTATGACTTGTTACCTCTGGAATGAGATTCATCAGCAGTGAAACCAGAAGCCCGACCCGTAGTCGGTATTGCAGAGGTATTTCAAGAAGCAGTGTTGCTGTCAGTGTATGTGAAATTCAATCCCCACGGGCCGTGTAATGCAGTCACAGAGTCTGGGCTTGGGTGAGAGAGGGATACCTGACCTCCAGAATGTCACATCAAGTGTGGTGGGGTGTTAATACCCGGAGGGAGGGTGCTGTGAGCCAATGGCCTCCCTGGCTCTCAGTTGCCAGTGGGAACCCCAGCTGGGCATTTCAAGTGGCACGGGTCCTCAGGTGCAACTTGTGTTAATTGTCATCAAGATGTTAGTTTTCCATTCAGAGAAGCCAAACCACAAGGACAGAGTGCTGTGAGGACCATAAATAAAATGAATAGGACTACCATAATGATGATAGTTATCATGGCCAGAGAATTGGCTGTGTGTTTACATGGACCCTCCCCAGGCCCTGTCTGAGATGGGAGGCGGTGTTATTCTTAGGTGAGGAGACTGAGGCCCACAGTGGTTAAAGTGCCGAGGTCTAGTAGTTAGTAGGGGCGGAGCTGGCATTGAGACTCTGTAATGCTAAGTAAGTTTGGGTGCTGCTATCGTGGGCAGTTTTACATTGAACATTTTGAAATGGGATTCCCAGTCCCAGAGCCACACAGGCCCTGGCCCTCCCAGCACAGGTCCCAGATTTTTCAGACAGTCCAGGAGCTCAGCAGAGGGCCGCACCTGGGGAACGGCAGCTTCCTGTGAGGTGAAGCATGCCTACGGCTGCCTCGCCTCCTTCGTGACCTCATCCTGGGTTTAAAAAATTTTTTATTGAATTTATTAGGGTGACATTGGTTCATAAAATGATATATTCTCAGGTGTACAATTCTAAAATACATCATCTGTATATTGTGTTGTGTGTTCACCACCCTAAGGCCAGTGTTCTTCCATCGTTATTTATCCCCCTCCACCCTCTCTACCTCCCCCAGCCCCCGTTCTCTCTGGCAGTCACCATACTGTTATCTGTGTCCATGAGGTTTTTTCTTTGCTTAATCTCTTCACCTTTTTCACTCAGCCCCACAAACCCCTCCTTGTGACAGCTGTCTGTTCCCTGTATCTATGAGTCGGTTTCTATTTCATGTGTTTATCTTGTTCATTAGATTCCATATATGAGTAAAATCGTATGGTACTTATCTTCCTTTGACTGGCTTATTTCACTTAGCATAATACTTTCCAGATCTATTCATGCTGTGGAAAAGCGGAAGATTTCCTTCCTTTTTATGCCTGAGTAGTATTCCACTGGGTAACTGTACCACAGCCTTTTTATCTGCTCATTGGCGGATGGACACTTGGACTGCTTCCGCATCTTGGCAAGTGTAAAGAACACTGCAGCGAACTCTCCCGGCCATTCCTATACAGCCACTTGCCATGTCAGTCCCACTTGCGAACTAGAGTAAACAGTTTCTGAAGGTACTTTTCAAATTTTAATAAATCTGAAAAAGTTCGTCAGATCTGGGAAGTGGAAGTGTCTCTCAGCAGCAGAGTTCTTTCTTTCCTTACTTTTCACACCAAACTGAAAACACGGTCACACACCCATCCCTGGGGAGGTGTGGAGGACTCTCTCTGCATGATGAAGGCTGAAGTGTTTGTGCTGTTCTGAGTGAGCATTTAGTTTATTTTCCAACTCCAGTTTTCATCCCATGTAGGCTGCTTCCACGTGCCCTTCTGGCATCACACAGAAGCCAGACACCCAAATGGGGACAGTTTGGAATCCATCCATCCCCAGTAGCAGCAAGAAATGGCTTCTCCGATGTGTCGGTAGGAAGTAAATCAGATCAACCCTCAGCTGTTCACCTTCTTTGAAGTTCTAGCTGATCTTAAAGCTGCGAATCAGTTGGCTGGAGAAGAACAGTGTATCTCCTGAGGTGTTCATGAGGGAGCTCCTCATGATTCTTCATGCCCAGCCTCAGGTCTCCATGTCTATGGCTTATTTTTCACCTGTGAAGTATTATAAAAAGAGTTCCCCAAGCAGCTCACTTGGTTAAGAAGACAGCATCATTCCACTGGGACACCCTGGCTCTTACCCAGCAAAATGCTCTGCCTCCCTCAACTGTACCGTATCAGCTAATTAACCTGTGTATAGATTTTCCCGTCTCCTTATTTTAATTCTCAGCTGGTATTTCTCTAGTCACTGGGCCTTGGGAATTGCAGTCGTTTGTTGAATTTCTGGAAGTGTGAGCATGTCTAAGAGTTTGCTTTCATTTGTCATGCATAGTGAAGTAGACATAAGAGAGAGGAAAAATAACCAAGGAAGAAAACAAAGCTTGGAAAAATTTTGGAACCCCAGCAATGCTTAAAACAAGCAAAGTAATGAGGCAGTGGATACTTTTTCTTTTTTGCGTATGGGGGCTTCTGTTTTCCTCTCTTGCCCTCCGTGTGACAAAGTAGTAAGTGCCTGTCCTATTGGCTGCTCAGAGTACTTTGTTGTATAATTCCACTCTTTTCCATGGTCTGTAGCGCTGTCTTCCTTCTGGTTCCACCTGGGAAATCAGATCCATTCCCTCTACCCTGTACCATATGAACCTAAGGAAATGGGACAAATTTCTTTCTTTTTAAAAAGATTTTATTTATTTTTTAGAGAGAGGGGAAGGGAGGGAGAAAGAGATAGAGAGAAACATAGATCAGCTGCCTCTCACATGCACGAATCAGGGACCTGCCCCACAACCCAGGCATGTGCCCTGACTGGGAATCGAACCTGCAACCCTTTGATTTGCAGGCTGGCGCTCAGTCCACTAAGCCACACCAGCCAGGGCAAGATTTCAAAACCATAGAGGATTTAGAAAGTACAGAGCAAACTCTTATGTTCCTGACTTTTCCATGTCCTTAGGGCATTTCTGAAACACAGAGCAGCAGCCACATCTGTGTTCTCGAAAGGCACTACTGGATTATGAGTCACAACACCTGAGGGTCAAAATCAGCTTTGTCCTTTCGGGCCTGTGACACACACCAGGCCTTTGCCCATGTTCAGGCACTTCAGCCTGAACTCATCTCCTCTCCTGATTTACCAGGCTACTCTGTGTTTACTCTCTGCTGCTTTCGAAGGGGCGGTGTAGTGGTTAAGTAGACAGGCTACCTGTGAAGACTTTTTTTTAGAAATACGCCCCTGCAATATGTTTTAAAATCTGTTGATGAGCCAGTGATGTCTAGGCAGTGAAGAGAAAAATAGTTAAAGCTTGTATCCTGGGTTTGCAAAACAAGCAACTCTCAAAATGATTTGCAGTTGGATTCTGAAACCGCCTTTGCTCTAGCTGAGCCACGGAACATCACTTGTAACCAGACTGCATTTGTCACCCAGACAGCTTCAGAAAGGTCTCCTGTTTCCTCTTGGAGAATGCGGGGATAGAACTGAGGAATCGTTTTGGTTTTTTGAACCTGGCATTTTCCACAAACCAAGGGGTGATTAATAGTTTCTCTGGCTATATCAGGTGTTGTTGGCCAGATGTTTCTTTCCAGAACTTGCCTCCTTTATTTTCTAAATTGAGTGGCATCAAATAAAACACATTGCAATTTCAAAATAAGTTGCTGCAATCCAGCAGGAGAAGATGTAGTTAGGAACCCAAATTAGGGGATGAGGCTGAGGTGGGCGGGCACTGCAAATTCAAAGTGGTTTTCACATGTCTCATTTTGGACCTTTGGAAAAGCCATGTGATTGATCCACATACTAAATCCCTTTTTATTTTGCTTCTCAGAAGACCATTCCCAAAGCCATTACCATATTGCAAATGAGAACATACTTATCTTGCTTATTGGAAAACAGCGAAAAGTCAGATCATATTTTCTGCAAATAACTTTTCCAGGATTATATTTTGTATATCACTTCTTTCTGATTATAAAATGGGATTAAAACAATGGGTCTCTGTTGTGTCATCTACCCATGAACTTTATTACAAAATAATGGATTGATGCTATAAAGCTAAGATTTCCATTTAGCTGTAAGTCTTTCTTTGTAAAGGCATGAACAGAAATATGTATCTGTATTAGTAAACAGTTGAGAGTCTTCATCCAGTAATAGAAATTTGATTAGTAATAATACTGCAGTATGTTTTGTACCAAAAAGAGAGGCTTTGGGGATTATTAATTTCAACACAGTGAAAAATTTCTGGGTTATGTTTTTCTAACTTAATTTATTTTGGTGATGTATACCCAGAAATTAAATATACATTACAGGGAATTTGGATTTTTATATGGAGCTCTGTGGTTTCTACAGGGAGGGGTGAGCAAGTCTTAAAACTCTAAGAACTGAGTCCTTCAGGAGTCTGGATACAACCTGAAATTCTGTAATTAGTTCATTGTTCCTTCATCTTGTAGCAGCCTGGTAGAGGAAGAGTGTGGGTAGTCTTGAGGTCAGCAGAATTGGAGAATAGACTAAAAGAAAGTCAGTTAACCTTTTTAAGGCTTTTGGGGGGGGTTTCTATGCTATAAAATATAATAGCCTTCATTAAGAAGATTGATATAAGTGAGCTATGGAGTGTCTTTCTTGTGTTCTATTGTACAATTGCTAGAACCTACTATTGTTTCTTGCTGAAATGACTATATCCTTAAGAAAGAGAATACTTAATGTAATTATTAGTCATTTGCTTTTTTTGGCGTGAATTGGGGATTTAAGAGCAGATTTTTGGGGAGGGTTGGGGGGGATTGAAATGTAAAGAGAGTTTGAGATGGCTAGTGGTCTGAACCATGTCCAGGTTCTGAAAGCTATGAAACCTTTTATAGTTTTGCCAGTTGTGTGTTTTTATGAAGCAGTTATTTAAACAATGTCATGCCAGCTAGTTGCATCCTTTGTACTGTTCTAAAGAATTGAGAAGAATAAAGACTTTTGTTGCTATTTTCCAATTTAGTAACTAAATGTTTAAGAAGATTTTATTTATTTTAAAATATATTTTATTGATTATGCTATTACAGTTGTCCCATTTCCCCCCTTCATTCCCCTTCACCCTGCACACCCCCTCCCACCCACATTCCCCCCCTTTAGTTCATGTCCATGTGTCATAGGTTCTTTAGCTTCTACATTTCCCACACTACTCTTGTCCTCCCCCTGTCTATTTTCTACCTACCATCTATGCTACTTATTCTCTGTACCTTCTCCCCCTCTCTCCTCCTCCCATGCCCTGTTGCTAAACCTCCATGTGCTCTCCATTTCTGTGGTTCTGTTCCTTTTCTAGTTGTTTGATTAGCTTGCTTTTGTTTTAGGTATAGTTGTTAGTAACTGTGAGTTTTCTGTCCTTTCACTGTTCATATTTTTTATCTTCTTTTTCTTAGATAAATCTATTTAACATTTCATATAATAAGGGCTTGGTGATGATGAACTCCTTGAACTTGACCTTATCTGAGAAGCACTTTATCAGCCCTTCCATTCTAAATGATAGCTTTGCTGGATAGAGCAATCTTGGATGTAGGTTCTTGCCTTTCATGACTTTGAATACTTCTTTCCAGCCCCTTCTTGCCTGTAAGGTCTCTTTTGAGAAATCAGCTGACAGTCTGATGGGAACTCCTTTGTAGGTGACTGTCCCCTTATCTCTTGCTGCTTCTAGAATTTTCTCCTTCATTTTAATCTTGGCTAATGTAATTATGATGTACCTTGGTGTGTTCCTCCTTGGGTCCACCTTCTTTGGGACTCTCTGAACTTCCTGGACTTCCTAGAAGTCTATTTTCTTTGCCAGATTGAGGAAATTCTCCTTTATTATTTGTTCAAATAAGTTTTCCACTTGTTGCTCTTCCTCTTCCCCTTCTGGTACCACTATAATTCCAATGTTGGGACATTTAAAGATGTCCTGGAGGTTACTAAGCCTCTCCTCATTTTTTTTGAATTCTTGTTTCTTCATTCTTTTCTGCTTGGCTGTTTGTTTCTTCCTTCTGGTCCACTCCATTGATTTGAGTCCCAGTTTTCTTTCCATCACTATTGGTTCCCTGTGCATTTTCCTTCATTTCACTTACTGTACCCTTCACTTTTTCATCTAATTTGCGACCAAAGTCAACCAGTTCTGTGAGCATCCTGATCACCAGTGCTTTGAACTGTGCATCTGATAGGTTGGCTATCTCTTGGTTGCTTAGATGTATTGCCTCTGGAGCTTTGATCTGTTCTTCTGTGTGAACCTTTTTTTTTTTTTTTTGATCTGGTCATGCATGTTAAGTATGAGGGGCGGAGTCTTAGGTGTTCACCAGGGTGGGGCAACCCAGTTGCTGGGTTGTGATGCTGTATGTGGGGGTGAGGTCAGAGAGGGAACAATGGTGCTTGTTCTGCTCTCTCTCAGATTTTGGGCCCTTCTGGTGCTGATTCTCGGGTCGGTGGGCTTGTGTACGTTCTAGGACCCTGTGGGTCTCTCCAACGAACTCTCCTGTGAGGCTGGGAGTCTCTCCTGGCACCTCAACCCCAAGTGTTTTCAATCAGTGCTTTTAGGCTTTATTTCCTGGCACTGGGCCCCTGGGTTGTGCAGTCTGTCTTTCTGCCTGTTTTTGTCTGGTTTATCTGTGTGGGAATGTGTGACCGTTGTCAGCCAGCCACCTTGCATGCCTCACTGGGTCTGCCCATTGCCACCCTGCGCCTGAAGTCTGCCAGCCACTGCCTGCACACCCCGGTCTCCAATCACCACTTTTTCCTGCCAGGACCCCCCTCCACCGGCTGCCAACCCCTACCCTCTTACCAGTCTGGATGAATGGTTGTCGGACTTCTGTACAGTTCAATTTTGTCTGTTCTGGTTGTTCTTTAGTTTCTAAATTTTTGTTGTTTTTAATTGTGGTTGTGCGAGGAGGCACAGTGTGTCTACCTACGCCTCCATCTTGGCTGGAGTCGATTTTATTTATTTATTTTTAAAGAGAGATGAAGGGAGGAAGAAAGAGAGGGAGAGAAACATTGATAGGTGAGAGATCCATCCATCAGTTGCCTCTTCACGCACCCCCAAATGGGGACCTGGCCTACAACCCAGGCATGTGCCCTGATAGTGAATCAAACCCGTGACCTTTTGGTTTGCAGGCTGGCGCTCAATCCACTGAGCCACACCAAACAGGTCCGGTTCAGCAACTAAATTTTAACCTAATTTTGTAGGTTTCGTTTTTCAAGGATTCTACTGATCAGAGTTCCCCACTGGCTAAGAATGGTTGGGAAGGTTTGTCACTCCCATTTACTCTAGGGTCTGGGTGGTGGCTCAGTCTAAACTTTTTCCTAGTTGTGACATTTCAGAGAATTAAAACAACAAAACGAAATAATTGCCTTCTGAGTTCTTACATTATTGAAGTCAGACCCATGAGAAAGGGGATTATTAGGTCTGAAGCTCAGGGTGAGAGTTGGGACGACATGGCAGCTAGTCAGAGGCTCCGCACAGATTTTGCTTTTAGATGGACTGACCAGACGGACAAGATCTCACGGTGGATTCAGAGTGAAGGCCCTGGAATCAGGGACCTCCGAAGCCTCCCTCAGGCTGCCAGAGGGGCTCTCCGAAGTCCTGCTTCAGCGTTCACAGGTTCTTCAGTTACTTCACGAAGTTGGAGAGGAGTGGCTTACCTCTGTCTGCCCAAGGGAAATAATACATCCTCATATACGAAAGGCGTCTCCACATCCTCACGCCATTTAATTTTTGTTCAATGCTCATTTCTCTGTCCTCCTTAGTAAGACCCCAGCTGTCGGGTTTCATGTCCTCAGGGGATTGGATGATGTCCCCACCACCTAGTGCTCCCCCAGCCCAACACCCCTACCCTTTTTACTTTCTTACAAAACTCAGGTTAGGTTTTTTCTTCCCCTCTTACAGAGAGAACTAACCAAACTGCTTTCTTACATCAAACTTACATGGTGAATGTCAAAGAACCAATTCTATGCTCCATGCACAACATTGTTCTAACGGAACTTACACGTGCTTGCTTCAGTACTTTACCTTCTCCATGAGGGAGCAGTGCAGCATTAACACCTTTATGTTTTAATATGCAGACTACCTCTCTCGAATTGTCAGAAAATAAAAACTTTATGACACTTTCAGGCACAATACTGTATACAAAATGGCAGTTCTTTCTATGTTTGTTTACATCCTCTCTTCTTCCCCCACCCCCAATGTTTCATACCACCAGCCAGTAACAGGGAATGAGCATGTTGACTTTCCAGCAACTGTCCAGATCTTCGGAAAGGTCTTTGGTTGCCTACTTGTGTTCAGAGCATTTTCTGGAGTCCAGTTTTGCGGCTTAGTCAGGAGCTAGCTTCAGCCCACACTAGGCGGAAAGCCCTGGTGAGCACGGAGAAGGTGCAGGGCGTTCTCCGTCCCATAAACTGCTTACAGTGAAGAGGTATCCACGGGGAAAAAAACTAGAAAGTAACATAAGAGTGCTTTTTAGGTGAGCTATTAAGTAAACAGAACACCCCCCCACCCACAAATTTATCTGTGTAAATGAATGTTCTTCCTTAAAGTAGAGAATTCTACATCTTCCTTTCAAAAAATAGTGCAGTCGCCCTACATATCTGGCAGCCGCCTTCTTTGGGTGATGAAATGCGCAAACCACAGAGTCGATTCTGGGTCACCTCTCATTGCAGACTTTCCAGTGGTGCTATCCAACTTGATCCCCCTCCTCCTTACCTTTGGGAAGATATTAACCTCTTTCAAAAAATCAAATATACTTTCTAACAAATAAAGATGGGTCATAATTCTTTTTTCAATATTCAGAGGAATGTGAGGAAGGCAATTTCAAAATGATTTACACATTAATGGTACTAGTGCCTAGAGACAAAATCCATTTTGAGTGCAAGTCTCAGTCGTTTTGTTAAATAAAATTAGACACATTATTTATATTAAATATCAAAGGGTATATGTAGAAAATTCAGCTTCGTGCTAATTTAGGCCCAAACTAAGAATATATATTCTGTGGGTCTGAGTTCAATGAAAAAAAAAATCTCACAGTGAGGAGCCTCTCTCAGTGCCCTGGCAGCCCGCTCCAGCCCCAGCCCCGGGCTGCTGAGCGGCCCAGGCAATGGGAAGTTACCCTCAGACCCTGGCAGGAAGGTCAGTAACTATCATAGCTTTTTCTGCTTCTCATTTCTGGGCCCAGCTATCAATGCACATGGTCAAAATTATTTCCCAAACTTGTTCAGACGTACCTCAGGCCTCAACGTCAGGGGTGGCCAGCCTCCTGCTGAATGAAACAGCCAAAGCAGGCCTGACACCCTTGAAATCATCGTCTTCCAAAGGACTCATCCCTTCCTCCTCCTTCAGGAAGTTCTCACATCTGTGCCTTGTCTCTGTTCTTTGTGTGAGTCTTCCCAGACTCCATGCAGATTCTAACATGTGCTGTGGGTTAGGCCCATCTCCAACGGGCTGCTTGCCTACCTGTAAATTATCTGGTGGTTGAAGTACATAGGCAACATGTTTTGAGGGCTTTCCTGTTTTTCTTGCTGCTGTTTAGATGAACTTCTGCCATTCTTCAGTCCCACAAACACTTTTGGAAGCACAGAACACTTTAGGTCTGTGGTCATTTGTTGTTTGGTGCCTTTGAACAATATACACTGTACTTGACAGTGGTCTTGGACACCATCAACTGATGATTGCTGCAACAGAGGATTGTAAGAAAAAAATAAATCTCCAGCATAGCTGTCAGAAACCCCACATGTAAAGTAATAATGGAAATTTGTAGCAATTTTAGAGCATCATACATTTTCCAGACTTCCACAAATCATCTCATTCAATTTTTACAACAGCCTTCGGTATCATTACTCTTGCTTTATAGTTGGAGACTCAGACCCAGAGAGAGCTGAGTGATTTGCCCAGGGTCACATGGCTAGTGGGTGACAGTGGTTAGTAGGTGACAACATCTGGTACAGAACCAAGGGTCTCTGGCCACAAGGGCATCATTCTTCCTCCTCCCACAGAGAAGTAGTTGGAGTCCTTGCTGTTCTCTGAGTTTGCTACCTGACCTTGAAGGAGTGGGCCAGAAGGGGCTCATGGCAGTGGGCAGGAATATCACTAAGAGATCTAATATTCTTTTTTTTTTTCCTAGTCATTCAAGTCTACCAGGTCTGAGTGTAAGAGCTGGAAGAAAATAACATTAATTCAGACTTCCAGAAGTCCCTGTCCCTGAACACATTGGGAAACCAGGGTTTAGGTTACATCTGCAATTTTTAAAGCACTGAAGCTCTTTAGCCCAGCCGTCACTTCCGTGAAGAAGCTGTCTCATATGTCAACACTAGTTTCCCAGGCAAAGAGGGCCAGCTGGGTCCCAAGGTCCTCCCAATGATTCAGTTAGAAGGCGTTGCTGTTCCCAGAAAGCAACGCTTCCATCCAGGCATGGATGAGCTACCTCTGAGAAGGGAGAGGCCGGTACGGGCTGAAGTAAATGGGAAGTCTTCCTGAACATGTGGCATCTGAGCTATAGAGCAGAAGTTGGGTGCAATTTAGACAGGGAAGTAGGAAAGGGGGAGACACGGAGAGAGTATGTGGGCATGGCTAGGTGCATGACCATACCAGCACCTCATAAGACCACACCTCACTCTCCTCATCTGTGGAATGGGGTAGCAATGGTACCTACTTTACATGGGTGACGAGGGACTTAAATTGTAATCCATCTAAGGTCCTAACATGGCAAATAAATACTCAGGGAAAGAAAGCTTTTAGCTACTAGGCTACTGAGAAACAGAAGATATAGGAACAGTTGGAGGGTATTGGTAGGTTGGGTTGGATGGGCCCCAGCCAACAGAGGTACCCCCACCTTGCTTCGAGAGTGGGCAAAATTAATAGCTGTGGAATGATGGTATGTGAGAGTGTGTGAAGAATCTGGTTTCCTGCAGGCTACTCACTTTAATATACAGCAAGGGGCAGTCATAGCTAATGTCGGAGCTAGCAAATTTGACATTTTTTCATTAGTCTTTTATAATGAACTGTTCAAGGTTGAATTATGCTCACATTTACCACTATAGTTCCATCTGACTATGTCTCTATGTGTACGGTCCTCAGTGAGGATGCGGTGAGCAGTAACTAACTGCGGGAGGCCTCTGGTTGCCGTTTCTACCCCAGCTCTGCATCCTCAGCCTCCTCAGATTGCCTGATAATGGTAACGAGGGCTTGGGTGATTCTTCATTAAAGAAAATGACAGCACCACTTACGTTCAAACAAATCTGATGTTCTCATTTGGGTGTATGCCTAAAGGTACCTGGGTTGAAAATATGTGATGTAACCTTTCCTTATCATCCTAAATCTTAATGCACTTTGGTACTTGTTAGCTGGTGGTGTGGTGAGAGGTGTAGTGAGTAATGGGCGACCAGCTGTTTCCGACTGGATTTGTGTTTTATGAGCTGAAATGGTCCCTAACTACTACTGTCGCCATGTTAGACAGCTAGTTACTTTTAATGCTCTCATAATAAGAAAACACTATGTGAAGATACCTTTTAGCAGACGTTTTATAAGCTTCTACACTAGAGGTGATAACCAGAATATTGAAAATAAAACTGTTGCTTCTGCTTGCACTTTAAGTCAGATTTATAGCTTTCTTTCAATTATAATTTGGCTCTAGACTGAAAGCAAAATCACCATCTGATTATTTTTTATTCAAAAGGTAGAAGAAAAAAGTACCAAATGAAATGATTTTGTATGAAAAGATCACAGGATTTGGTAGCAAAGGTCTGGATTAAAACTTTGGCCTTTGTCATTAACTAGCTATGATGTTGAATAAGTCACCTAACCTTTGGTTAGTTAGTAAGGTAGGTTTATACTGATACTATAGTTATATTACTGTTACCTGTAGTGAGACCCACTCTTGTGACTCACACCCTAGACTTATCATGATCCTGGTCTGTTCTGCTTTTAAAGTCTTAAATTTGCAGCATCCCGGTCTTGGAACATAGCCCGTGAGACTCCTAGTTCACATCCCCTCACACCCTACACACCTGCTCGCTGATGTGGAATAAGCCCTCTGGTCTCCTCAATCTGTCTCTCGGTCCCCATGAAACTTTCATAACCTGTCTCTCCAGTCTTAGGCCCCACAATTACTTAATATAATCCTTTTAAGCCAGCATGTGCTATCTCCTTCATCCTTTGTTCTTCCTGAATATCCAATTTGCAGGCCCCTTACCTCAGATCAGTGCAGCCATTTGCTTTTTTTCCCCCTGCGTGTAGGCTGCACAAGACAAGTCAGGGAAAAGAGCAAAGCCGAACTCCATGAGACACTCAGGACTACTTAGTAATCTACAGTAGGTACCTGCTCAGTTCCTTCTCCCGTATCCTAGAGGAATTACTCCAAAACTTCCCCTCTCTTCCCTCCCACTGTCCCTGCCTGCATTACTCTCTGCAGGGACCTCCTTGACTGCCTCTTACAGTAGAGCCACTGGACGGGACTCCCACAATGCCCCTCTCCCCCAGCCCGCTCATGCATGCTCACCCACATCATCGTCTTCCTGTCTTGATGTAAGCCTTTTCCCTCCTTCTGTCCCTCTTCCTCCTGTGTCTGGTGTTTTCCCTTGTATTGCCTCTTGCCTCTCAGCACACAGGCATTTTTAACATTTCAGCATCGGTTTCCATCTCTTTTCAGACTGAGCCCATCTTTTTCTATCTTTGTGTTTTCTTGATCACCTCCCATTTTTTCCCTTCCCTCTCTACAATCGGGCATCTGTCTCTGCCTCATAATCCCTTTGTTTATCCGCAGGACCTTGTAATTGCCAGACTGAAGGAGCCCTTTTCAGTCCTTATTTCACTTGGGCTCTTGTATTATCTGGTTCTGACCACACCTTCCTTTTTGAAACTCATCCCAAACTCCTTTCTGAAAATGTTTCTGTTAATTTACTGTGACACTACAACTTCCTCCCCCAGCCCCCACCATCTGCTTTTGTCTTAGTGTCCTTTGTGGTTTTTCTGTTTCGATGAGACTGGCTCGGACCCCTGAAGCTTAGCCCCTCAACTGAGCTGCCCAGAGGACACTTCATTATGGATGTGCATCAGGCTCCTGAAAACTTTGTACGTCTCAAACTGAAGTCACCTCTGCCCCTCTTCATGTTTTCCCCTGAGGCTTCTTTCTCAACCAGTGGTACCCTCATCCACCCGGATGTGCACACCAGACATGTCAGCTTCTTCCTAGGGTTCTTCTACCTTAATTCTCCAACACACCATATACAAGTCCATTCTGTAATACTTCCAATTTATTCCTTGGATCCATTCTCTTCTCTCTGCTACAGACTTTGTTTCAGATTCTTATTGATTTTATAGTCTACACTTTAACTGCAGTCCCATAGCTTGGTGGTAGTGGGTGGGGAGGCAGGGAAGATGGAAAAAGTTGTCCTTTCTGGAATCCGGTCTGATCGTGTGACTCCCAGCTGAAACCCCCTAAGGTCATACTCCTTAGCCTGACAAGGAAGCTCTTCCTGACGGGGACCCTGTCTACTTTCTGACCCGATTTTCTGCTGTTTTCCATGCACATGTGATGTCACAGCTATACACAGATTCTGGCCTTGCCTCATGCGTTAAGCAATACTTCT
>PVKM010008714.1:0-38451 GCA_004027735.1 Carollia perspicillata
AGGCACCTCAGGCAGTCTGCTGTGTGAGCCAGAACATAATATAGTGCTGTGGCCTGCGGAAGCCCATTTCCTCATATTTGACTTCATAATTCTTTGATCAGTTTGGAGTTATTTCATGGTTTTCCTTTGCCATATATTTTCTGTTGAAGTAATTAGTTGCCTTGAGATATTTTCCATAAGCTTTTGGAGATAATATGACATACTGAGTGGAATCCTATCTAGTGTCAATAAATAACACATTTATTTCAATTATTGTTACAGCAACTGGACATAAAGTCACCACTTTTGTTTTGCTTTGGTATTATTCTATTTTGAGGACTTGAATCTGTGTCTATAAGAGCACAGACAACAGGCCAGTTATGTTAAATCAGTGAAAAGATTACTTGGTGGAGAATGTGACACCCGGTGGGTGGTTCTGGCATCCCATCATCATTGTGAGCAGGAGTGTGAGTCCTGCTCCATTGATAAGGCTCTTTGGCCCTGACAATGATATTCCATTTCCTTGGAAACAGAGTTTTCCACATATTTCAGTAAAGCCCCTATTCCAGGATTTTACTATCATAGTAGTTAGAGGTTATTTGGCTTAAAAGGATGCTGGTGATGCTCTTGTCACCATCAAGATGAAGAACAGGAGGGAAGGTGGTCACCTTCAAAAAAGTATACCATTAATATGATCTACTGGGCACAGACATCCAGCCCATTTTGGTCTCTTCCAAGCTGTGCCACTAAGGAGAGTGACCCCCCTACCAATCTCAGTTTCCTCCTGTGTACATTCAGAAGGCAGATGGGGGACCAGATGTGGTCCCTGTAAGGTGCAATGTGTGGTGCACATGCCCTGTCACCAAGTGAGAGCACAGCTTTGGGAAAGGATGGGAGGGACTCCAATTTTAGGACTTTGTGGGCAGAACAGCTCTTGATTGTATATGCCTTTAGTTGCCTTGAGGAGCTCAGTTCCACACCCCCATTGGTCCTGTGACAATCTTAGTAGGAATTCAATCCTGTGCCCTTACTTAGAGCGAGCAGGGAAGGGAAAGTTTGAAAAGTTCAGCTGAGATGCAAAGAGGGCAACTCCTCTTGCATCAAAAGCAATTGCCTTCCTATGGACAAGCACAGGGGAATGAGCACTTGAACATGAAATCTTCACCTGGTTCATGTATAGCAGTGGTTTTCTCACCAGAAGCTCCATTACAGGCCTAGAGCAAAGTGTAAGTGAGCAAGGCAGTGTGTGTGTGTGAAGTCTCAAGCAGAGAGGGATCACCTAAGAAATCCAGAGTGAGGAAAAGTACTCACTAGAAAAGGAATTTTGCTGGGGCTGTGAAATGGCCAATTCATTATTTCCCTTTGGAAGAAAAAAATCTTGCTTTCCAAAAAATTGACAAATGCTTGGTGTTTTAATTTATTTTGGAGGATGAACTAATTGATTTCCATCAGAGAAGATGCCTTTTAAATATAATGCATCTTTAGACCAGGAGAAATTTCTCACTATTTTATTGTGCTTTACTTTTTTTACCATGAGAGATCCCAGACTTTGTGGAAATATTTTCCTTCACTTTTTTCTTTTTATAGTTTGTTTATTTTTCAAATTGACATGTGTAGAGAAAGTGAATTGCTAGCATAGAAAGCACATCTGGAATTTATTGGCAGTCCAGGGCTCTCCCCGCTTCCCCTCCCTGAGAACATACCTCCTTAGAATAGAGGGAAGGGGAGCAACCTAGCTTGACAAAGTCTAACCTTGAATGACACACCTTGGAACACCTTCTAGAAGCCCTTTTATTCCTTCTCTATAAAAAGAAAAAGGGTTGGTGTTGAAATGCCTGGAGGTAAACTGGAAAGTCCCAGCTTATGAGGATGAAGTGAGAACCCTTAGAAACCATCTCAGTTGAGTAGATCTAAGGGGAACTCAGGACCAGGTGGTGTACCTCCTTCAGGTGAGATGCAGGGAGGGGAGGGACCTGAAAGGGCCCAGGATCTATGGATGGATGTAAGCCAGGCCTGCTTGAGGGCACAGCACTGTCAGAATGTGGATTTGTTGAAAGACCACTGCCAATGAGCCTGTGTATCTATTACAACATGCCCCAGCTTTCTGAGGATGTACAAGACTACCCAGCATACATTTCTCAGCATTTGGCTTTAAGTGTTGAGGTGGAATTTAGGCAGTGATCAAACTTATGCAGTGTCATTACCAGCCCCAGACTCTCATCTTCTAAAAGGACACAAAATATGAGCATTTGTAATCTTGCCCTCTGGAGGGACTTTTCTCGCTCCACACAAACACTCATTTGCAGGACATAGGCCAAGCCCAGTGAGCCTCTACAGGGACCCTCCGCAACAGAGCCAAAACTAGCTACCAACACAACAGGCTCACAAATCAGTGGTGCCACAAACATACAGGCATGTGCCTCCACAAGGACTTGGGCATCCAGAATATGGAGAAACCACCCTATGTCCACGAACGGTAAATGGTGCATCCATCCAATCAGCATCATACACATGACTGGCAGGAGCATCAGTTCTGGAGAAGATCCAGGCACAACTGTATGCTGTGGGACTCCTTTCCTGTGAAGGTCAACAACAAGCTTTACTTGGAATGAGACGCCCAGACCGTGGTCCCATTTGGGAGTGGGCAGTGACTAGAAGGGGCTACAGGGTACCTGAGGGCCCAGCATCAGGGATGTTGGGTTAGGGCCCGTCTCTGTGGGGTAAGACAGCTGGCCTCCCACAAGATGCTTTTGACGAGGCCCAGCAATGTCCAGATTTATATAAAATCAGTCTGGCTTTTAGCCAGCACTTGACTGTCAGGATGGGTCTACTTTCTAATGTTGATATCCAAAGAAAACATGCTTTTAAATTCCAAAGACAACTGTATATTTTCCAATTATGCCAAGTGTGAAGACTCACATTTAACAAAAAATGTTCAGAAAAAATATACTCCTTGATCAATCAATATTTAATTAAGAGAAATGATAACTCAAGCATTCATGAGAAAATATGTTCACCCTCAGAATTCATTGCTTTGAGTGGTATCTGACATACCTTATACTGCTTTTGTTGTGGTTATTTTACTGTTTGTTTTTAGTTTTTATTATTTCCTTGTGTTTTTTTCACTTTGCTCAATTTTGTTGAAATTGAGCAAACTACATATGCAGGGAAAAAAGAAAAAAATGTCAGTCTGCAGAGCCATTGGTCTGTTTGCCCTCTGCTCCTCACTCCTGGGGGTGTCCAGATCCAGCAGGTTTAAAGGGACTCACTTCCCTTCTGTCTGCTTCATGGCACAATCAAGGGAGTCTCAGATGTCCAGAGGGGGACATGAGGTACATAAATGGCATGGAGTTATCATGGGGTAAACTGAGATACAGAACACAAGCTTAAGGTGTACTGTGACCTCCAAAACCTTTCTAGTGAAGATGCCTGGAGCCCCTTCTCCTACTTCTGCTACATGGGTGGGAATTCACATACATTTTACACCACTCATTTATTATTACCACTCAGACCGCCCTGGTGCTAGGTCAGTTATTGTATATAATACATTGTGTTAACCACATACATATCATTATCAGTTCCTGGGAAGGAATCTGCTGATGGGGAAGCAAATCCTCAAGGGACATTTTAAGGCAAACTAGAAGAGGTAGTATTGTGGACAGAGGGGTGGACACCTGGACATGGCAGCAAGTGGCCTGGTGTCGGGGAGCGTGGAAGGCCCTTGGGCCAGCTTGGGAAAGGCGCTGTTCTCAGGACCCTGCTGCTTTATGACTCAGAGAAGCAGAACCTATGTTTTTCTTCCCTGCCCTTGTCCTGGGCCTTTTCCATGAATGAAGACACTTGTGGTGCTGTTGGCAGCACCTAGTGTGTGGGCAGTGCGGAGCTCTCACTCAGTGGTTGTGCCCTGGGGCTGAGTTCTCCTGAGCATGGTTTCCAACAAGGCTGGGCATGGATTCCCCCTCCACTGCTCACAGATGAAGACTGCAAAGAGAAACAGTAACAAAGGCACACACATTTATTAGGGACCTGTTAATTAATGTACCAGGTACTGTGAGAAACATGAACATCACGATGTTAGTGTGAAGATTAGATAAGCTCTAAGGCAAAGGGCTCAGGGACTGCCAGTGACTGCTATTATTTCTACTCTGAAAAACAAAGATTGCAGTTTGTTTAAAAAAGATGTATGCAGTCTCAGAGAAAAGTAACCAAGGGCTGGGCTGATTCCAGAAAATATCACAGAGCAGGCAGAATTTGACTTGGTCTTAAAGGACTGACAAGACTTAAGTAAAAATGGGGGAAGGACAAAAATAGGAGGGGGCTAGTGGGGAAGCTGCTCACCAAGGTGACCTATTACTGTCACCTCTGAAGAACCAAGAGAGGTCTGTTGTCTTTGATGGGCCTCAGTCCAAGTTGGGGGTGGGGAGGTTCCTGGACTAGAGGCAGCAGGGACTCCTTGCCTTCTGCCTATGGCAGGAAGGTGCCCCTGGGCCTGGGGGTACCACAGTCCGGGGAGGCAGCTCCAGGACTGATCAGCAACAGAAGAAACTCAGCAGGAGCCCCCACCAATCCTTCATTGCTAGTCCAGCCTCAGAACCTGTCTGCTCTTCCCTTTTGAGGGAAGAAGAGTTTCTGCCACACTTTGCATTCAAGCTGACCTCCAAGTCCTCTGTGGCCTTAGATAGCTGTCATGGAGTGGCCAGGGAGGGATTAGGGGCAGTTCCAGACAGAGCATAGGCATCAGCTCAGGTGCCAGGGCCCATATGGTTTCCAGAATAAGTGGACATTGATGATGTGGACACCAGCCCACAATGTCCACAGTATTATGGATGAGACCAGACAAATTCATAGGGACTACCGAGTCCTGTGGAAAAAAAGGGATGGCACGGCCACTCTCTCAAGGGGAGAGCGGCCCAACCCTTGCCATGACAGGCTTTTATTGGCTTTCTAATAGCATACATCAAAGAAGGTTTTCATTCATTATGCTTAGGTTTGCTTTAGGTAATTACTTTTTACAGATAGCAATGGAAAGGATGTTACTGATTACTTCTTATAGATTAACAAGAAAGAAATGTTGCAAATGCAAGGGAACGGTAAGAGTAATTGGTCTGGTTACACTTCAATCCTTAGGAGAATTAGCACAGACTTCAGGAAGTAACTTTAAAGATATGCAGTAAGCATATGCAGTTGCCTCAACTCAGGGTAAGGGAGATCTAGCAAGAGCAAGTCACAAAGCCTAGGTATAATGCAGGCCTGATTTCCCATAGGACAACCAATCTGTGGGTTTGGCATCCCATGTGCCACCATGCACCATGGGCTTTCCCATAGGGCTGAACGACATTTGCCATTCCACATGGATAGGTTCCCTATACACTGAAGCTCCTGGACACTGGAATATATCCTTGCAAGAAGCAATGGGGTTGTTCCTGCCTAATCTCAGAGGACCAGGTGCTCCCAAACCAATAAAGGAAGTAGTGGGTTTGAAGCATCCACAGGACACTGGGACCGGTACCTGTGGGGCAGGAAAGCGATTACCTAGAGAGTCCTGTGGGCAGGGGACCCTGGCTAGAGTCTCCGCTGCTTTTCCCCTGCAGAGCATCTGTCCAACCTGACCCCTAGGTACTTCCAGGGACTGAAGCTTGTCTGGGCCTCATTTCATACCTGGGAATGAGCTCAGTGGGTACTCGAGGCCTTGAGATCCCATTACACCCCAAAATTCAGAGCCCCAAATCATTGGAGTGTGGTCCATTTGCCCCTGACCCAAATTTAGGGCTGTGAATTAAACATTAAAAAATACAAAACAAAGACTTCACTGGATACACACAGTGGGCTGTTTTAAATTGACCTCATTTGATCTTAGTTAGATATTTATATACTCACATAATTTAAATTTAAAGCCAGTGAATCCACTGAAAGCCCCTTCTGCTTCACCCTGGATATCACAGGAGGTGATGAAAGGTATGGGGTGTGTCCAGGGTCTGGTGGGGGAAGGGTTAAAATTCAGTCATCCAGGGCCTGGCTCCTGGGTACACCACCTTCACTGTCTCACTAGTGCTTCCAAGTTTTTTATGTCTTTTAGCTCACATGCATTGAGTTAGTTTTGGGGGTTTAGACAGTAACAGCTAATATTCAGGCATTTGAATTTTAACCCAAACACAAAGTCCACATGCTTATCCTTGGTTTCTCTCTTTTTCTTTAACCTCAGTGGGAGTTGATTCCACTTTTACAAGTTTGTATTCCTTCCTCCCCAGATCCACACTCAGCTGAATTGACCATGGGTCAAGAGGGCGGTGTTGCTCTGAGTCCTTATGCTGTCCTTCCTTAGGTGGCAGCATAGTCCCGTGTTGGTGCTCTGTGCCTGGCAGACCTATGGGCCATCTGGATCTGATTTCTGTCCTTGTCGCTGACTGGTTCCAAGGGAAGCAGTCGGGGATGTGTGGGTGTGTCCTGTGATGGTACTCTAAGACTCACCTGAGAGCTCTTGGAAATCAGGTGGGCACCTTCTGGAGTCCATCCTGTATTTTTAGCCTCAGATAATCTCAGTGTCCCTTGGTAACTGAGAATAATCGTTTGTCAGCTCTCATGTAGTAAGTTACGATTAACTGATAACACTTCCCTTGTGGCCACTGCAAACACCAAGTCGCTTCTCAGGTCCTCCTCAATCACTTAGGAACTTGGCCTGTGTTGAGAGGCCCTCTCTGAGCCGGTAAGGACCGGCTGTCCAAGTGCTTCAGCATTTCTGGTGCCTTTCTCCAGCTTTGCTGCTACCCTTGCTCTTAAGTGGTGTGATCTTATCACTGGACCCATCCTCTTTTGTCTTTTTTCAGAAGCCAGGTCTCAACACCCCAGCTGGGGTCTGTCCAGGATCACTACGGAAGCCTGAGCTGGTCTTTATTAGAAATGGACGTTCCCAAGGCGCCCTCTGGTGGATTTGGAGTTAGCAGTCTGTGAATTCTGAATGATGGCCAGGGTCCTAGCACCGAGCCCCAGAACCTTCCTTTGGAATGAGACTCTGCATAAACATTACCACTACGTGGGCAAACTGGCCAGCCGGCTGAAGGATGCCCCCGAGGGCAGGACTCTCACCACTGTGCCGTTCCTGGTCATCTGCAGCTTCATCGTCCTGGAGAACCTGATGGTTCTAATTGCCATCTGGAAAAACAATAAATTCCACAACCGCATGTATTTTTTCATCGGCAACTTGGCTCTCTGTGACCTGTTGGCTGGCATTGCTTACAAGGTCAACATTCTGATGTCAGGCAAGAAGACACTGAGTCTCTCTCCCACAGTCTGGTTCCTGAGGGAAGGCAGCATGTTTGTGGCCCTCGGGGCATCCACTTGTAGCTTACTAGCCATCGCCATCGAGCGGCACTTGACCATGATCAAAATGAGGCCATATGATGCCAACAAGAAGCATCGAGTCTTCCTTCTGATTGGGATGTGCTGGCTCATTGCATTCTCACTGGGCGCCTTACCCATTCTGGGCTGGAACTGCCTGAACAACCTCCCCGACTGCTCCACCATCCTGCCTCTCTATTCCAAGAGCTACATTGCCTTCTGCATTAGCATCTTTACTGCCATCCTGGTGGCCATCGTGATCTTGTACACACGCATCTACTGCCTGGTGAAGTCCAGCAGCCGCAGGGTGGCCAGCCCCCACAACTCAGAGCGCTCCATGGCCCTTCTACGAACTGTGGTGATTGTGGTAAGCGTGTTCATTGCCTGCTGGTCCCCACTTTTCATCCTCTTCCTCATTGACGTGGCCTGCAAAGTGAAAGAGTGTGCTGTTCTGTTCAAGGACAAGTGGTTCATTGTGCTGGCAGTGCTCAACTCCGCCATGAACCCTGTCATCTACACGCTGGCCAGCAAGGAGATGCGGCGTGCTTTTTTCCGACTAGTCTGCAACTGTCTGGTCAGGGCCCAAGGCACCAGTTCCTCACCTATCCAGCTTGCTCTTGATCCAAGCAAAAGCAAATCCAGTGGCAGCAACAACAGTTGCCCCTTCCCAAAGAGCAAGGAAGACATTCCTCAAACAGTCACTTCCCCCTGCATAACTGACAGAAACAAAACCCTGCAGAACGGGATCCTCTGCAAGTGAGACCCAGTCTCAAGGTGCAGGGGTGCTTACAACTACTATGGGAGGAGAGGCACCCAACTGTGCGGCCACGTGCTTATTTATTACATGCTTGCCAGGGTTTTGCTAGAGCTGAGACTCAGGACACCTGTGCCTGTCCGTCCCTTAAGGCTGGGACCCAAGGACTCACCAACTCATTTCAGTGTAGACAGCATTCCTTGTCCACTTCAGGTTCCAAAAACTTCCAAATGTACAAAGCTGCTGATGTCATCGCCACCTTCCCCTGACTCCCACCAGTCGATCTCCAATGTTCCTGGAAAGGGAAAGTCATGGGCCATTCTGTGTACAGTGTGTTTCCCCAGGACATTGGGACGATATTTGGGTAATCCCACTATACTGACTGCTCCCAGAATGGATGCTGTATGTCTGTCATCTGTGGGCTGCGTGGCTCTGGTGTTTCACATGTCTGCTATGGGCACATGCAGAAGCTGCAGTACTCAGTGCAGTCAGCAGGTAGCAAGACCATGTTCTGACCAAACCACCAGCTGGGACAGAAGCAAGAACAGACCCCTGGCCTGTATCATCTTCCCAAGTGGCTAGAAGCACTCATATGTTTAATGGAAAATGTCTATTGAATTAGGACAGGTTTACAAGACAGAACTTTGATCCTATGTTAAGTTCAATTTTCTATGAGAAGTACACTGTCAGTATCCCTCGTGTTGTCACAGCTGGGGAGCTGGGGCCAGCAGTCATCTCATGACTTCTGGAAAGCAGACCCTGACAGTCACTATTAGAGCAGTTCAACTGTCAGGAAAGAAAATGTGATTTGGTGATTTGTGCATTCTTCAAAGCTAAGTAATATCATAATCTTACCTTTTGACATAGGTCCAGGCTGTGTCACTCTGTTAAAGGGACTGCCTGGAGGTATTTTTGTGTGTGCTCTTCCCCAGGGATCCTCTATGAATACAAACTGATGAAAAGAAGTACATATCTGCAGAGCTCTCATAAGCACACAGTTGACATGTTAAATTCTTTGTAAAAAAAAAAAAGCAAAACAAGCAACCTTCAAAAGGATTCTTAATTGGGGAACCTCACATGAGAACCCCCCTGGTATTTTTAGATTCAGTGAGGACATTGCCTGAATAAATACTAAAAGAGTAATCATAACACATTAACTATTTTGAAGAAAAATTGATTCCTGTTTTATCTGATGTAAATTCCTCTTATTAAGGGATATTTCCATGAGTACTGAGGGATCTCTATGTACTGATCAAAGACTTTCCTCATTTTATTACTGATGAGATAAATTCTATTTGTAAGGAGATGTTCATCAGTTTTTGTTACATTCTTTATATCACTGAAAAGGAGCTTATTCTTTTTCCAAATAACTTAAGAAAACCCAGGGCATTTCTAGAAAAGTTAAGCATTAAGGTACCGGCTGGCATGGCTCAGTGGGTTAGGTGTCACCTTGCAAACTGAAAGGTCACCAGTTTGACTCCCAGTCAGGGTACATTCCTGGGTTGTGGGCTGTGTGTTCTGCTCCCGTCAGAGTGCCTGCAAAAGGCAGAGAAGACAACCAATCGAAGTTTCTGTCCCTCTCTTTCTCCCTCCCTCCCCTTCTCTCTAGAACAAATTTTTAAAAATATTTTTTAAAAAAGAAAAAATGCATCAGAGAGCCAAAATGTTGGGCATTACATTTTGCTTAGGTTATGACATGACTTTAGAACTTTCTATCTTGGTTATGAGTTGTTTTGGGGGCCCTGGATCTCTGGTGCTAATATTAATAACACTTTGCACTATAGTTACAACTTTCCTTTAAAATAACAGAAAACTGTTCAGCAACCTAAATGAAAAATACTCAAAAAGAAGTAATTATGTTCATTTGATGTGTACAAAAATAATCAACTTTAACACCAATGTGTATACTTCTAACTAGCTAGCTGGAGATCATTTAGAAGTCGAGTGTTTCAAAGCCACAGAGAATCTGCTCATAGATCTCATTCAGTTAGTAACCATTATTGTGTCCCATGTGTGTTTATTAAAAATAAAACCAAAAGCTTTTGTATAAACTGTTGTTGGGAGTCCATGTGGGGGCTGTGTAAGGTGACCATTTGGCCTCTCATCTGGTACCAGTGTCTCTTCAGGAGTTAAACCATTCTCAGAACTCTGACAACCTTTCCACACTTTGCTCCCCACTGGTGTATCATGTGTTCAGTCAGCCTATTTGAAGAAGGTCAATAGAGTGTTCTTGGACAGGGACAAGATTGTGGAAGCCATGGCAGTGAAGGTAGAGCCAAGAGATGGGACGTTTGGTTCTGCTCCATTTGCAAAAGGAGAGAAGAGGTCAGAACTGGCCCTTTCCCCAGCTTTCTGTTTTATAAAGAGTAAGTTTTTGAGTGTGTGTGTGTGTGTGTGTGTGTGTGTGTCCTGTATTCTATAGAGAAAGATGCTAGAATTTGGCATAACAAGCATGGTGGTTAACAGTCATGAATGAATCGCCCTAAAACAACCAAGGACCAAGCCTTCTGTTACCTCTGATTCTGTGCAAGGCCCATCAGTGAACATAAGTCCCCTCAGGTACACTTCTGCCCTCCTGCCGCTTTCTCTCCATACCCTCGGCCAATTGAGAAGTCTCCTGGAGACTCACTGATTATATCTGCTTTTTGTGCAAAGGTTTCAAATTACCTTCCTCCCTGTTGAGGCAATACAAGATCCACCATGTACATGAGAGACTTTCCACAATATTCTTTATTGCCCACAGAATTATAACAACAGTCATTTAAACAATGGATGATATAGAAAACAGCTGTTATCTCAACCTTTGACCCATGGTTATACTGCGCTGACAAAAAGCTTTTCACAGAAATGTAACAAGGTGTATTTTATAGAAAATTTCTAAATAACTTACCAAGTCCATGCTTTTAAATTTCTAGGAGTGCAAAACCTCAACCCAATGTTTTAGTATATAAGTCAGAGATCAAAGGGTTTGCTACTAGTCAGAAATGCACACACCACTATTGTGAAAATGAAGGCACATTTTCTGATAATCAATGATAAGTGCAGCATTGCCTACATTGCTGACAACCTCCCTCTTGGGACACAATGATGACACTTGGGGAAGCCGAGAAGCCCCTGCACTAGGCTATGTCAGAGGCACAGGGATGTGCCAAGTGCAGCATCAAGGGCCTGCAACTGGAAATCACATAATTTCCTGAAGGAGTAAAGTGGGTTCTCAGAAGGTGAGGAGAGAATTCAAGCCAATTTTCTTCCCTGTTGGATTGCCAAATCTCCCACATATTGGCCAAATAACTTCAGTGTTATCATTTTTCATGGAGCAGAGATTAGAAAACTTGAAATCACTTTTGTATTTCTACTCCTTGGGGATTTCCAAAGGCCCACCCTGTTACAATATCAAAGTAGAAAGTGGTGAATTGGCAATAAACCCAGACAGACAACTTTACAATAATTCTTTTTTGTTTCTCAAAAGTTAGTGGAAAAACAAACACAACATTTTAAAATAATGTTTATCAATATGTATAATTTGTCATCCAAAAGCTTTTTTAAAAATTAATAAATATCTTATTACACATTAAAGTTATGTGAAGTTCTTACCTAATCCTTGAATTTAAAGATCAAATGTTTAATTCCTGTTTAAATCTGAGTACAAACATTCACATACTTAAATTTACAATATTTAGTCTAGAACAAGTTATATTCAAAAGTCAAATGAACAGAGAACTTTCCATTTGCAATCAACACAGAATTGTTACCAGGTACTTCAATTTTAAGGATAGATTTTTCCCATTGATTTTTGCTTTAAATCTCTTGATTCAACCTCTGATTGTGGTGACATGTCCCAGGTAAGTGTGAATAAATCACTTCACCCCTCAGGACAACAGCATGTGTTCCAACATGCTAATTTTTCTACCTATAGTATTTCAAGGTGACACAACAAAACAGGAACTTAAACTGAGGTTTCATTTCCCATGTGAGAATGGCTCTTCTAGCCCCCCAGGAGGAAGCACTATGTTTTGGAGGGCTTAACAGAGTCATTTATTTGGGGCCCCTGTGAATGCAGGAAGAGAGAAGTGACAGCAGCTTCACCTCCACTTCTGACACCCCTGCTAACACCAGCCATTGTGCCTTTGTGAGGGTGTCCTACCTCCTTCTGGGCCTCCAGGCCTTTTCTTCCTGAACTCATGCTCAGGTCTCACCTGCCCTTCAGTTTGCAAGGCCTTCAGACTCCCCAGGTCCACCCAAGAACTCCAGTCTCCACAGTACTACTGGACTGGGCGACACCATCAAGCTTGTCACACCAACACCCTGTGCATGTTTACTTCCTACTGGATTACACTCTCAGGCAGGCAGAACCCCCATCATTCACTTCTCTATCCAAGGAGCCCAGCATAGTGCCTGCCATGT
The DNA here is from genome assembly GCA_004027735.1 of Carollia perspicillata. Lineage (NCBI taxonomy): Eukaryota > Metazoa > Chordata > Mammalia > Chiroptera > Phyllostomidae > Carollia > Carollia perspicillata. The sequence goes on from PVKM010008714.1 coordinate 12,473, forward strand.
GTGAACTAGTGTACCAAGAGCAGACTGTATAGAAACACTGAGAAGTGGTGCCAAAGACACAGCTGCCCCCTGACCCCCACAGCACGCTACGTTGAGGACAGCCTCTGCCATGTCTGACTGTGCTTGCCCTTCCTCAATGGCCTCCCACAGGCACTGCACACTGCTGGATGGATACAGGTCATTAGTCTGGAGTTGATTGTATACCTCCTTCTTTTTACCTTATCCTCCTCCACCCTCTGGTCCTCTCTTCTCCTCATCTTCCTTGCTGGCCTCTCTTCCTTCACGCCCCTCTGTCATTTTACACAGTAGGTCCCTCCTGTCTTTTTTCTGCAACACCCAGGACCCTCCTCCAGATGTCTATGAATGCCAAGATACATCAGTCCCCAAACTTTTTTAAAAATTTTTTTTCATGGTTTATTCAATAAAGGCATTTGAAAATCATCTATGTGTGTACTTTTGGAATTTTATATTCTCCTTCCTCTAAACAGTTATCTTGATTACATATAGTTTATGTGAACAATTCAGTCTCATAAATTTATGTGCAGCCTTTGTAATAGTACAGAATTTTTTTAACTTAATTTTTTAAATATTTAATTTATTTTAATTGTTGTTCAAGTACAGATTTCTGTCTTTTACTCCCATCCCAGCCCACCCACCCAGCCCACGCCTCTCCCTCCCATTTCCACTCCCCCTAGTTTTTGTCCATGTGTTCTTTATACTTGTTCCTGTAAACCCTTCCCCTTTTCCCCTGAAATTCCCTCCCCTCTCCCCTCAGGTCACTATCAGCCTGTTCTCTATTTCAGTGTCTTTGGTTATATAACCCAAGCCTTCAACATTTGTTTAACTTCCTACTTGTGCTTGTTAGTCAAGATATCAAAACCCAGGGAGGAGTCTCAAGGAGCAAACTGCACAACCAATCTTCATGTGCACACAGACGGATGCACACCCATCAAACAATGTAGGCACATGTATGTGTAGATACACTTATGTGACTGACATTCATAAATCCTCATATAAATTTGCAGTTTTTCTGGCTGCTATAAAATGTGCTTGTTTTAAAACTAATCATGATGTTGCTTGCAAACTTATAAATATGTATAAATCTCATTATAAATAAATCGTGGCTGATTGGTGGCATTTTATCTTCCAGCAGTGATTGAGTCAAGTTATAAATGCTAATTATTAATCTTCCACTTTTACACTCACAGCATGGACTCTTGGAACTATACATGAAGTAGCATGAAAACAAAGGGTAGGGCAAAAGCAGGTTTACAGTTGTATGTGAAACGATGTGTTCTTGTATTATCATTGATTATTGTATTATCTTCAATACAAAGAACTGTAGATCTACTTTTGCTCCGCCCTGAATAATCATAGAGGGAGAAGGCCATCAATAAGGGATATGTAAGGGCTGGCAACTCACAATGGTGGTTCTCAAAGTCTAGAATGCCCACCAGCGTCACTCACAATTTATTAGAAATGCAAATTCTTGGACCCCATCCAGACCCCAAGACAGGCACAGAGTCAGAAAACATTTGTCAACAGTGTCCCTGAGCCTGAGGGCCTTTTCAGGGGGCCACACAAAGTGCTCTCCTGCCCGCAGGCCTGCCCTTCCTTTACATGCTTTTCCCTCCACACATGGCTTGTCACTTTCCATCCTCATTGGAAATTATCAGTGGCAACCTTTTCCACTAGGAAACCTTCAAGACACCATATGTTTCCCAATTTGGTCTTCGTTCATTTACCCCAACATCAAGATGGCCTTAAACAGAATTGTTCCTCAAATGAAACATGAGTTAAGACTCAGTGCAAACCAGTCGTTTGGCCTCTCAAATACAAAAATGGCCAGAAGCAGTAGCTTAGGCACATGATATAGACTGGCAGTTGTCTTGATGCATTGTTTATCAGCCTGCTCACTGAGCTATTTCAGGGTCTCCTTGGTAGTCAGGCATCAAAGTTGACTTAAACCAGAAATGAATGGCCTCATAGGAGGCCCCATAGGCTCTCAGTAGGACCAGAATGCAATCTGAAGCACAGGTAATTCATAAAGGACGGTGCAAGTGGGAGAGGAGGTGGGTAGGGGATTCCAGGGTCATTCCACAAGTTGGGACATTTTAGGGCTGCTGGACCTGTGTTGTGCTTCCAGCAGACACAGAGGCCTGGGTTGAGTGGCAGGAGTCCCATGACAGAAGCAGCAGATCTGGAACATCCTATGGGTACAAGGTGACTCTGCACAGCCACAACATGTGTGCCCATATGTGCATCAGGAGTGCTGGAACATGTGCCCAGTGCTGCTCTGTCTGCCTTTCCCCAGGCAGGGGCACAGTTGGAGAAAGTGCTAGGGGAAGGACCATTCTGGATAGGGAGGAGGCCCCATCACATCTGCCTCCAAGTCTTGAGTTCCAAGCTCAGCAGAGCTGGGGAGATGAGGAATAAACAGAATAGCTCTGCTGTTCACCAACCGTGAGGCCTTGAACAAATTGGAGCCTTAGTTTCCCTGTCTGTGAGTGAGGCTCACATTTATGCCCATCACACATGCCTGAAGGAAGAGATGAGATGACTCATGCAAGCTCTAACAAGCTTTACAAATGGAGTGAGCAAAGACAGGAAAATCACAGCCACTTGCCATATCTCAAATCTGCTCCCCAGTGTCTCTGTTCATTGTAAGCAACCTTATAATTTGAGCTTTAAAAGGCATATTTTGAGTTCATTTGAAACAAACTTTGGTCCGCAAATACTTTTAATTTTCTAAATTGATTCTCATGCAAAAACCCCACCACATATATGTGTGTACACACACACACACACACACACACATTGCTGATCACTGAGATAAACACTAATTTCAGAGCAGAAAGCCACTTAAACTGCATGTTCCCAAGAGGAAAAATAAAACAGGTCAAGTGTTCAGGGGCTCATGGTTTGTAACTCTCCCTGCCTACTTGCTCTTGCCATGTCACACTAGCACTGCAGCCTTGCAAGTGAGGCATACAAGATTGTAGAAAAGAAAGCTATTTTGTCTGTTTTTATATGTGTACATCCTATACACAGAGAAGGCTCATGCTATGTCACAGAGTCAGATTAGTATGAGCATCCACAGGCCTCTAGGACGGGAGCACAGGGTCATTATTGCCACCACCCCAAAGTCTGTGTTGTCACAGGGCAGGAGGCAGGGCCAGCTGCTATTCCCATCCAGACCCCATGTTCTAAGTAACTTGGAGCAGGGCATCTGCACTGCACCTGGAACCATTCCAGGAAGCAGCAGAATGGCCTATATTAGTTCCAATCCACTGTGGAATACTCTAGAAGATTGGAACCACTGTCACCTTGAATTCACTGGAACCTAAAAGAGCAAAATCTCCAAAGAAGGCTACATTCTCATCCTTGACCTTGCTCTGACCCTTCCTTCCCATCAGCTATATCTCACTCTCCCACCCTGGCCACAAATCTCCAAAAACGGAAATGGAGTTCACACACAGGAATTTTACAGAATTAGTACTCTTCAGAATTGTTTAAATCTACCCTTAACTCCTCAGCCCTGAAGCACCAGAGTTATTACTATTCAAGTCCAACTGTGTAGGGAGCATCTCTGTGCTGCACTGATCAAGGAGGTGGGCATGCTCTGGGATGTCTCTAGGACAGGGGCCAGTGTGGCAGGACCAGTGACAAGGTGCCAGCACACAGATGAAACCTATCTTTTAAAAGACGTTTGTTCAGTCACATGGTGGTCTCATCCCAGGTATATTTTAAAGGTCATAAACATTGTCAACTTCCCAACACCAAAAGATCCAGCAGGAAATCACAGTGGTTTATCTCAAGGAAAGGAGCCAACACTCAGCACTGCATGGGGCACACACCTTTACATGGAGTGACTGGGAAACCTGTTGTAGAGATAATCAGTCACCTTACCCACCAATCACTCCAGAAGATTTTCAAATTGATTCTCACAAGTGCCCAGCTTCAGGCAAGCATGGGCCCAGGAGAAATAACTGGCTGATGCCAGTGTCTCCAGGGCAGAACTGTGAGCATGTGTGTGCCTTGTTTGGCACAGCTCATACATGTACTTCTTTCTCTACTGAATATAAGAAGATGGGGGCACCTTTACCAACAGCTACTGAAGCAGTCTGGAGTCAACTGGTCAACCAGAAAGATGTACAAACCAATGTTTTGCCAAACTACCTCATTTTGAGGCTTATTTTCACTAATCTTCATTAGTGAGGCTTATTTTATACCATATTTGGCAGTAAAATGCATTCACAAGAAATTGTGGACAACCAAGGTCATGGGGGACAACATTCCTGGGCTTGGCATGACTCAAAACAGCTGATGTGACACCTGCTCCTTAGCATAGCTATAGGAGCCCTCTGGTGCTGGATGCTCTCATACACTCAGGTGTGATACAGACAGCCCAGTAGGCATCTTGGAGGAGGAGGGAGAGCCATTAGAACCAGCATAACACTGCTTTGCATGCAGACCTAGACATCTTTGGGTAGCATCTCATCTGATTCTATTACAACCCTGTGTCAATTACCAACTCTCCTGCTTGCTTCTGCTCCCCTTTTTGTGCTTATTAGGTAAACTTCAGATAAAACCTTAGTGGACTTTCTCAGTGGAATGGGTCAGTTGAATTAAATTTTTGCCCAGACAACTACAGTCAAACATTTGTTCATTAAAAACATACAGCACGGAACATTAGTCTTACTTCTTTCTTAGTCTTAAAAAGTAGAAATACATCATTTGTACAGGATGTATAGGTATGTACACCTTCACTATGCACATGATAAATCAGAAGTTTATGAACCCTACACTTTACACACACTTTCCTCCTGGGGCTTTGGAATAATGTTCTAAGCCTGTGAGCAGCTGCCTGAGTTCCTATTGCCTGATACACATCTACCAGAAAGAACTGAGTCCTCCTGACCACGGTGCAGTGTCAAGACAGGGCCTCTGGCTGGTCACAGGTTCTTCTCCACAGGCTGCTGGAGGCATAGCTCGCTCCCAGAGGAGACGATGGGCAGGCTGTTCTCCAGATGGTGATTAATGAGGTGGCTGATGCTGTCAAAGATCTTGTCCTTAGTCCGGATCTGTAAAGGATACAGAGGGAAAGTTAGTATCACCCACAGGCAGAAATAAGAGAACACAATACACCTTGCTTGGTGTCAACCAGATCATCTGAACTGGAGGGTCACCTCCCAGGGGTCTAGGGGCACCCCACACTCTCAGAGATGGTGTCTGCAATATCCTTAGTCACTGATGTTGGCCAGTCTATTCAGTCTGCTCATCTGCCCACCCCTCTGGGGCTGAGCCACAGCCTCCTGCACCTTCTACCACCAGGTGACATGGTGAGTTTCCCTAATTTCTACCAGCCTTCTCTTCCCTGCTTTCCTCCTGATCTCACAGGGTCCACCACAGAAACCTTGGTCTAGCTGTCCTGCACCACTCACTGAGATGTGCAGCCTCCCATACCTTCCCACCTGCAGGCTTTGCATAGCTGTCCCTGAGGGCCACCACCACACGCACATACACACACACTGAGCTGGCAGATCCTGCGTACAGACCATACTTGAAGAAGGCAGTATGAAGCCTGGCCAAGAGCAATCTCCTAGCAAACTCTGAACACGACCTCCTGGGGTCTGCTTCAATGAGAGCGAGTTGGAGATGAGGCAAGGAGCATGTGCCTAGCTACATCCATTCACCCTCCAGGCCTTTAAATGGCCCTCATGGTAAGTCTGGAATGCCTGGGTGCCCCAACCTCTCTCTCTACCTTATTATTGGGAAGCCATCTCTCCATTGTAGCAACCAGCTGTCTCTCACCCCTCCTTCAGGGACTCCAAAGACATGTTTATTCTTCTATTGACCTACTTACCTTAATATTCTCCTTTTCCCAAGCTCTTAATCTCTCCCTCCTTCTCTAAGATAGCCAGTCTTATCTCTCCCCTCCATAATCTCACCAATGGGACATTGCTCTCTGGGCCTTCAGCCCCAGATCTCACTTCTACCCCAAATCTATGCTCTAGGTGTGCATATCAGAAATCCCTGCCCAAGCCATCTGCTCTAGGCTCTACCAATTAGTGGCCAAAGGCAATAGCAAAAACTTTGAAATCAGGATGTCTTCCTTCCTAGGATCCAATTCTGAGGCTGGCCCCCTCCCCACCCATCTCTATAAGTACCAGAGGGAAGAGACCTCCCAGGCCTGGCTCTTTGGTATTAAGCCTCACTAAAGATGTAATATCATTGACACATTCAGAAAGGAACTTTTTTGTAGGACTTTCTGGCATCTTTCTACTGAGGTTGTTTAATCTTCCTGGAGCTCCTTAGAATTCCCAGCCCAGAAACACTACCTGAGTGACGTGGGCAGGCAAACCTTTCCTTGGAAGCTGGGAGCATCCAGCTCAACTTGAGACTAGTATTGTCAGTGTGTTGACTTGACATTGGCTCCTTATTCTCACTTCTTAACAATTAACACTAATGCAAGTCTGGGGCAGCAGGGGTAGATTAAGGAGGATTTATGACAGGAAAGTGTCTAAGACAGCAGTCTCTATGTAGGCGCATGTCTAAGGAGCTTTGGTAAACTCTACCCAGACCAACTCTATCAGGAGCCTGAGGTGGGGCTCAGGCACCAACGTGTTTTATGCTGCATCCACGATTCCAATATGCTATCCAAGCTGAGAACTATTAGCCAGTGCTTTTGGAGTATTTGGACTGGCTAACAGAAACACACATGAAAACACAGGCACACAAAAAAGGTAAGTTATAAAATTACTGCCTAGAGAAATAGATCAGTTCACTTTTTTCCCATAAACCCTCAGTGAAACCTGGGTCTGGCTCCTGCCTATAGAACTTGCCACCCACAGAGCTCTCTGTGTGTACCTACCTCCCATGTGCCAGAAGTGCCAATGGCTGATTAAAATCACTCAGTAGCCCAGACAAACCTACAGCAAACTTCTCCAGGTATCTGGAAGGATTATGCCATGGCTATGACAGACAGAATGTTACCCCAAACAACTGTGTGAGGCTCTATATTACAAAGAGGAAGCAAACATGAAGATAAAACCCTTTGTTTTGTCAGGCTATAGGAAACTTGACTAAAATATACATATATTGGAAAAGAAGAAAGGTTTGAAAGTAATCTAAGCTTCCACCCTAGAAAATTAGAAAAAGAAGAGCAAATCAAGTCCAAAATAAATAAAAGAAATAAATAATAAAAGTTAGAGCACAGCCCTCCCTGGTGTGGTTCAGTTGGTTGGAACATCATCTCATGGACTGAGAGGTCATAGGTTCAATTCCTGGTTGGGACAAATGCCTGGGTTGTGAATTTAATGCCCAGTCAGGGTGCATAAGAGAAAGCAACTGATTAATGTTTCTCTTGCACATCTCTCTCTCTCTCTCCTTCCCTCTGCCCTCCCACCCTCCCTTTCTCTCTAAAAGCAATGAAAAACTATTCTCAGATGAGCATTAAAAACAAATTTTTTAAGTTAGAACAGAAATTGATGAAATTAAAATGAGAAATCAATAGAGAAAAACAATGATCTATAAAGTCAGTTCTTTGAAAAAATAAAATCAATAAGCCTTTAACCAGGCAAACTAAGAAAAAGAGACAACACAGATGGCTAATATCAGAAATTAAAAAATGGTTATCACTATAGGTCTCATGGACATTAAAAGGATTATAAAAATATATTATAAACAAATCTGTGCCCTCAAATTTGAAAACTCAGATAAAATGGACCAATTCCTTGAAAGACATGATCTGCCAAACTCTTAGAATAGGAAATAGACAACCTGAATAAACATATCTATTTAAAAAACTGAATCAATAATTAATAATCTTCTAAGATAGAAAACACCAGAGACAGATGGGTTCACTGGTGGATTCTACCAAATATTTTAAAAAGAAATTGTACCAAGTTTCTAACATTAATTTCATTTAGAAGATAGAAGCAGAAGAAATACTCATTCTGTAGAGTTGATATTACCCTAAAATCAAAGGCAGACATAAACAATACAAAAAAAACTATAAGGCAATATCTCTTATTAACATAGATGACTTCGACAATGTATACACAGCATAACCAAATGAGATTTATTCTGAGTATGCGATACTGGTTTAACATTTGAAAATCAATTACTGTAGTCCATCATATCAACAGGCTAAAGACAAGAAAATATATGATCATATCAATAGATACTAAAAAAAGCATTTGATAAAATTCATTAGTAATTCATGATAAAAATTGTCAGTAAACTAGGAATAGAGGGTAACTTCCTCCAGTTAATAAAGAACGTCTACAAAAATTCTACTACTAACATCCTACTTGATGAGAAATGTAATGGTTTCCCACCAAGATCAGAAACAAAGTAAGGTTGCGCCATCTCACTACTTGTTTTTAACATCATAGCAGAAGTGCTAACTAATGCAATAAAACAAGAAAAAGAAATAAGAGCTATGGTAACTGGGAAGAAAGAAAGAAAACTGTCTTTGTGTACAGATGATAGGATTGTCTACAAATAAAATAAAAAAGAATTGACAAAAAGACTCCTAGAACTAATAAGCAATCATAGTGAAGTGCAGAATACAAGATTAATATACAAAAATCAATTGTTTTTTTATATCCAATAAATAAGTAGAATTTGACATTGAAAACATAATACCATTTATATGAGCACCCTAAAAATGAAATACTTAGGTATAAATCTAACAAAATATATGCATAATTATATGAGGAAAACAAAATTCTGATGAAAAACCAAAAGAATAAGCAGGGAGGTAGTTCACATTCAAAGATAGGAAGACTCAATAGTGTCAAGAAGTCAGTTCTTCTAAATTTAATCTGTTGATTCAATGTAATCTCAATCAAAATCCTAGCAACTTTTTTGTGTATATTGACAATATGATTCTAAATTTCATATGGAGAGATAAAACCAAAATAGCCAATTCAATATTAAAGAAGAACAAAGTTGGATGACTGACACTACTTGCCTTTAAGACTTAATAAAGCTGATAAAGCTTAATAAAGTTGATTACTTTATTAAGTAATGTGGTATTGGCAAAAGAATAGAAAAATAGATGAATGGAACAAAATTGACAGCCCAGAAATAAGCCTCCATAAATATTGTCAACTGATCTTTGACAAAGGAGCAAAGACAATACAATGAAGCCAAGAATATCTTTTCTTGGTGCTGGAACAACTGTACATAACATATAAAAAATGAATCCAGACATTGACCTTACACCTTCCAGGAAAATTAATTCAAAATAGATGATAGACCTAAATGTAAAATGCAGAACTGTGAAAGTCTTAAAAGATAACCATAGAAAAAACCTAGATGACTATGGGTTTGGTCATAACTTTTGCTGATGACTTTTTAGATATGTCATCAAGGACACAATTCATAAAAGAAATAATAGGCTAAACTTCATAAAATTAAAAACCTCTGCTCTGAAAATGACACTGTCAAGAAAATGAAAAGAAAAGCTACAGACTGGAAGAAAATATTTGCAAAAGACACATCTGAAAAAGAACTGCTTTCCAAAATATACCAAAAAACTCTTAAAACCAATAATAAGAAAACAACCAGTTTGATAAATGGGCCCAAAACCTTAACAGACAACTCAGCAAAGAAAATATAGTGATGAAAAACATATGAAAAGATGCTCCCCATCATGTCATCATGGAAATGTAAACTAACACAGTGAGAAACCACTACATGGTAAGTAGAATAGCCAAACTCCAGAACACTGACAACAAATGCTGATCTGGACATGGAGCAACAGAATCTCCCATTCATTGCTAGTGAAAAGTAAATGGTTCAGCCACTTTAGAAGACAGTTTGATGTTTCAGTTTTTTTACAAAACTAAACACATAATCTTATCATATACTATAGCAATCATGCTCTTTGGTATTTACCCAAAGGAACTGAAAACTTATATCCACATAAAAACCTGCATGTGAATGTTTATATCAACTGTAGTCATAATTGCCAAAATTTGGAAGTAATCAAGACTTCCTTCACTAGATGAATGGTAAATAAACTGTGATACATCCAGACAATGAAATATTATTAATGCTAAAAAGCAATGAGCTATGAAGCCATGAAAAGGATGGAGGAATCTTGAATGTATATTACTAATTCAAAGAAGTCAGTCTGAAAAGTCTATATACTATATGATTTTAACTATATACCTGGAAAAGGTAAAACTATGGAGACAGTAAAAGATTAGTGGTTTCAAGGGTTAGGGGAATCATTAGGCAGAACAAAGAGGATGATTTTTAGGGCAGTAAAACTATTTTGCACAACACAATAATGGTGACTACATGTCATTATGCATTTTTCCAAACCCACAGAATGTCCAACACCAAGAGCAAACCCTGATGTAAACCATGGACTTTGGGTAATGATGTGTCAGCATAGGTTCATCAGTTGTAACAGATGGATTACTCTGGTGGGATGTTGATAATGAGGGAGACTGTGCATGAATGGAGGCAGGTGGTATGTGGGAAATCTCTGTGCCTTCTCTCCAAATTTTGCTGTGAACATAAAACTTCTCCAAAAATTAAAGTCTATTTTTTAAAGAGGAGACTAAATATTCAAGTTGATAGTGTGGGGTGGGATAAGCCTTTCAGGGGAAGCAGCTGCAGAGAGAGGATAAAGTTTCACAAAGGAGAGAGGGCAAAACTTTAAACAAGGCCACCTTAGGATTCCCAGAATTGTTCATGGGAAAAAATTTCCATGTTGGTTTGATTTTTATAAACCATTATTCCTAAAATTGTGTTACCTTTTTAAGGCAGGGATCCCCAAGGTCCTACTGCAGCTTAAGTAAAATATACTTCTCTTCCAGTTAGGGACAGAAATGTATGCTCAGCTCCATAAGTTATATGGTCAGCAGGCACCATCCTCCTTATCCCACACAGTGTCCACAATGGGAGATGCAGGGATAGGGGCAGGAGGCAGTGGGTCTACTACAGGATCTCTGTTTTTAAAGTAGAATGTCCAAATTTGAGGTATGGAGGGCACAAGAGAGACCAAGTGAAGTCTCTGAGTTCCTTGTACCACCACCGCATTTTTTCTGTACCTTTCCTCCATCAAGGTTGAATAATCAGAGTGTGGACATCTGCTGGAAGGGACTCTGGGAGCCTGGTGTCCAGTCTGCACTTTCTACTCTGGTGAGCATTGGGAGTACACAGCGGTGGAAGAAGGAAGTGGTGCACATGAGCATCACAATGATGTGCTGAGGTTCGGGGTAGTGCAGGGAGTTGGTTATCCAGGGGGTCAGAGGAGAGGACAGCTGAGTAGCAAGCATGGTCAGACCACATACAAATCACATCACATGTGAGTCTTAATTCCCTCCCAGATATGGGGCAGTTGGGCCAGTCCATTGGAACTCCAGCAGGGATGCGTTTGTAACCTTTTGTTCAGTTGGGAAGTATAATGAACACAACAAATCCACCTCCAAGATGACTTTTAGGAGCTCTGTACTTGGATAGAACAGAACATACTGTCTTCAAATGTAGTACTCTCGGCCCAGGAAACCCACTCTGGGGCCTGCTAGTTGACCACCACAGGCTCAGGCTCACCTCTATGAAGTCTCCAGGATAAGTCACTGATCTGAAAACTTAAGAAAGTCCTAATTCACCTGCTATAGGAGGAGGCTGGGACTGATGTATTCAATACATCTCCAAAGCTGTCTGCCCATTAGTGGCCTCTATGACTAGCAGCCAGCCCAGGGAACACACATTCATTCAGCAAAGCTAACTTGATACCTTCATAAAAATCCATCAGCACAGAGAAAACTGAGAAGAGAAGCAAAGAGTGGTGTGAGCAGTGGCTCTCCCTCAGGCCTGCTGGGCCTCTAGACCCAGAGGAGGCTGGATGCTCACCTGTCTTGGGCTCTTACAGGTGAGGTGCCACCATCCCCTGGCTAGGGTGAAAGTGTGTGCCTGTAGAACCCTTTGTGACCAGGAGAACATGGCAGTGGTGGTGGGAAATTTGAAATAAGAACTGGAAGATTCCTTTAGGATTATCTGGTGTTGCCCTCCTCAAACTTCTTAGCCATGGAACAACCTTGTCACTAAAACACCAAAATGTACATCCCGGGAATGAGGCAGAACGGGGCAGGCCCGAGCACACCACAGTCCGCACCTTGCTCTAGCAGCTGTGAGAAGCTGGGCTAGGAGACCATCCTCACTTGATGGCAAGGTGATATATGGCCCTTTTCAAAGGGTCAGACTAGAATGAACCACACCATCAGACAGAAATGTTTCCTGATTAAAACTCTGGCTCTGCTGGAATACGTTGCATGCATAGAGCTGCTGTCCTTAGTCTACTGTGCCAGCATTGGCTGGATCCATAAGGAGACTTCCATCTCCAAAGGCTCATGCCTCAATACAGCCTAATATAAGTGGGATGCAGCCCACTGTACTCATATTGCCTGGCCTCTCCAAGATTTGAAATTAAGGCAACATTGAGGTCCTTCCTTGGCACAAATGCCACAGCTCCAGGCCCATGTCAGCCCCCAGAATGCAATGCCAAGAGTCAGTCTTAGGATCTTGTGCACCAATTGTTTACATTCTTCTAATTAATGCCTTACTGCATATAAACACTTATTTTCCATCCAAATAGTTAAACTGAACTTGAATCCCTACACAGCTAGGGTCCTAGATGGCCTCTTCTCTCCCTGTTAGCCTACAGTTTCCTAACCAGTCACTTCCAGAGTGAGGAGGACACTGGTGTGGCTCTCTGGCTCCTATTCCTTCTGGGTGCCCAAGGCCAGAGGTGACCATGGCTGAACTGTCACCATAATCTCTATTCAATTGTATATTGTACTGACACAATGTTAATGATGGAGACCAGGAGGTCATCTAGCAGTCTGAGCAGAACTTGGTCTTCTTCTCCTCAGCTGGGACCTCTGCTCCCACCCCAAGTCCCACAGAATCTTCATTCCTAGCTGAAGCTAGCCAAGAACCTCCAGCACCTGGAACCTGCTAGAAATGCAGTTCCCAGGCCCCACCCCAGATGTGCTGAGTCAGAACCTTGGGGTACAGGAGGGGCATGCTTGTGCTTCCACAAGCCTCCAGGAGGGTCCAACATCACTCAAGTTGAGAACCAAGGTCCAGTGAACTCATCCTTCTAAAAATGAGGGTGGATAAATTAGGTAACTAGTCAAGTTAACATAGCAACTAGCATTAGAAACTAGCATAATATTCGAACCCAAGACCCATGATTTCTTGGCCAGTGGTATTTCCCATCCACAGCAGTATCTTCTGATTCTGTCCTGCTTTGCATAGCCACTTAAACACTAACGTGAATCATAGAAGAACTTGGATGAATACATTTTGAAACAATAATTTTCATCTGAATTTCTGAAAATTTGATAAGAGCATACAGCAAAAGGAAAACTAAACAAGAAGGATTTTCACCTCCCACATGTCATCTTTGGATTTCTGGAGGTTGTGGCAGAGAACAAACAAAGTGGGATTATTATAGCCTCATTGGTGCAACTGAAAAACTCAGAATACACTTTGTATTTATTACTTATTTTGATTTCCCACCACTTTTGAGCTGTTTCTCAGGCTCTCAAGTATTCTTGACTCCTAATAAGACCAGCCCTTTTGGATGCCTGGAGCAATATTTCTTCCCACTGAGCTTGCAACCTACAAAACATCAAGAATCAGACCAGTCATACTACAACCAACTGCATTATGAAACAAAACTGACTTCAAAATACATTTTTCAGACAGCTAGAGATGAAAAATTTCATGCTCCTGAACCTGTTCTGAGGAAGGCTCTAGAGGAACCATTCCAATGAAAATTGAGTAAAAACCAAGAAAGAACAAGATACATTATATATAATGGGCTGAAACTTATCTGGAGTGCAACTGAAATATATTCCTGGAGTGATGGTTTTGCTCTAGAAATCTACTAGACATTTTGACTGTCTATAGATGTGTTCCAAAAATAGATGGAATGAGCTAGGTAACAGTAACAATATGGTGAGTAGAGCATAGGTGTCTTCTCTCAAGAAGAAGGCAATTAGAAACTTTGAGATTAACATTAAAACAATATATAAAATAGTATGTATATAATATAATGTTGGGACTGAATAGAAATGTAATGTATGTATAACAAATTTGCTTATAACAGCACCAAGGAGGTAGGAAAGAGCCAAGCTGCAGTGGGCTAAGGAAATAATTTCAAAGGGCAAAGCGATCATTATAATAGTGTATGGTTGGATTTGTATCATTAATATACTTAATATATATACCAACAATGCCACACAAAGTGTGGGGGGGGGAGAAATAGAGTTATATAGGGGTAGCATTTCTATATATTACAGGAAGTAAGATAGTATAAATCTGAAGTTGATTCTGGTAAATTCAGATGTAAATGTTAAACCTTAGAGCAACAACTAAAAATAATGTCAAAAATATACTGAAAAAGTTATTTAAGAAATTAAAATATCCATTTAATGCTGAAGAAAGCAGTAAACAAGGAATAGAGGAACAAAAACCACATAAGTCACATAGAAAACAAAAAGTAAATGGCAAATGTAAATCCAACTATATCAGTTTAACATCAAATGTAAATAAATTAAATGATTCAATCAAAAGACATAGATTGTCAAAGTAGGTAAGTCATGATCTACCTGTATGCTGTCTATAGAAGATACACTTTAGATTCAAACATACAGGTAAACTGAAAGTAAAGGATGGCAAAAGATATATCATGCAAACAGCAACAACAAGAAAGCTATACAAATACAAGGAAATAGACTTCAACACTAAAAAAAAAAGTTACTAGAGATAAGGTGAGACATTTCATACAGATAAAAGGAAGTTAATTCATCAATATTAATAATATAATAATTATGAACACAAAATATGACAACAGAGCACCAAAATACACTAAACAAAACTGACAAATATCAAGGAGAAATAGACATAATCAACAATAACAGTTACAGAATTAGTTATCTCACTTTTAATACTGGATAGAGGAACTAGACAGAAGATCAATAAGGAAATAGACCTGATCAACACTACAAAACTAACAAACATTTATAGAACACTGCACTCAATAACATCAGGATATACATTCTTCTGAAGTGCACATTGACCATTCACAAAGATAGAGCATATGCTAGTCATAAAACAAGCAAAATAAATTTAAAATGACAGAACTAACACAAATTATTTTCTCTAACCAAAATGGAATGAAATTGAGAATCAACAGCAGAAAAAAACATTTCACAAATACATGGAAATTAAACAAAAAACTCCTATGTAACCACTGTGTCAAAACAGAATTTAACAGAAAACTTAGAAGAACTTTAAAAGGAATGAAAGTGAAGACAAAACAGACCAAACTTATAGTATGCAGCTAAAGCTGAGAAATTTATAGCTGTAAATGACTATATTAAGAAAACAAAGGACTTCCGGCTAAGATAGAGGCGTAGGTGGAAATAATGTGCCTCCTTGCAGAGCCAAAATTAAGGACAAAAAAGATTTATAAACAGTATCACAACCAAAACAGACAGAAATTTGAACTACAGAAGTCTGACAACCATTCAACCACACTGGTAAGAGGAGTGGAGTTGGCAGTTGAGGGAGAGGGAATGCAGCAGGAAAAGGCAGTGGCTGGCAGACCTAGGAGTGCAGGAGGCGCTGGCACCAGGTTCACAGACCCCAGACTTGGGGAGGAAATAAGCAGGGCAGTTGGTCATCGGCAGTCACAGATTTGCACACAGATAAACTAGGCAAGTACGGGTAGTGAGATGGACCGCACAGCCCAGGGCCCCAGCAATGGGAAATAAAGCCTAAAAACACTGGTTGAAAAGGTGCCGGGAGAGACTCCCAGCCTCACAGGAGAGGTCACTGGTGAGACCTGCAGGGTCCTAGAGCATGCACAGGCCCACCTACCTAGGAACCAGTGCCAGGAGGACCCAGTTTGCTTGTGGGAAGCAGCAAAGGGGACACAAATCCGAGAGAGCTCATTGTTCCCTCTCTGGGCCTGTCCCCACACACAGCGTCACAACCTGGTGACTGGGTTGCTCCACCCTGGTAAACACCTAAGGCTCTGCCACCCATACTAAACAGGCACCACCTGACCAAAAATGACTCAAACAGAAGAACAGCTCAAAGCCTCAGAGCCAATATTTTTAAGTGACCAAGAGATAGACAACCTATCAGACACACAGTTCAAATCACTGGTGATCAGGAAGCTCACAGAACTGGTTGATTTTGGTTGCAAATTAGATGAAAAAATGAAGGCCACACTAAGTGAAATGAAGGAAAATGCACGGGGAACCAATAGTGATGGGAAGAAAACTGGGACTCAAATCAATGGAGTGGACCGGAAGGAAGAAAGAAACAACCAAACAAAAAGAATGAAGAAACAAGAATTCAAAAAAAATGAGGAGAGGCTTAAGAATCTCCAGGACACCTTTAAATGTTCCAACATCCACATTATAGGGGTACCAGAAGGGGAAGAGGAAGAGCAACAAGTACAAACCTTATTTGACCAAATAATAAAGGAGAACTTCCCCAATCTGGCAAAGGAAATAGACTTCCAGGAAGCCCTGAAAGCTCAGAGAGTCCCAAAGAAGTTGGATTCAAGGAGGAACACACCAAGGCACATCATAATTACATTGGCCAAGATTAAAATGAAGGAGAGAATTCTAGAAGCAGCAAGAGATAAGGCGACAGTCACCTACAAAGGAGTTACCATCAGACTTTCAGCTGACTTCTCAAAAGAGACCTTACAGGCAAGAAGGGGCTGGAAAGAAGTATTCCAAGTCATGAAAAGCAAGGAACTACATCCAAGATTGCTCTATCCAGCAAAGCTATCATTTAGAATGGAAGGGCAGATAAAGGGCTTCTCAGATAAGGTCAAGTTAAAGGAGTTCATCATCACCAAGCCCTTATCGTATGAAATGTTAAATGGACTTATCTAAGAAAAAGAAGATGAAAAATATGAACAGTGAAAGGACAGCAAACTTACAGTTATTAATAACCATACCTAAAACAAACAAAAGCAGACTAAGCAGAAAGGTAGATCAGGAGCAGAGCCACAGAAACAGAGATCACATGGAAGGTTAGCAACAGGGGAGTGGGAAGAGAGGGTGGGGAGAAGGTACAGAGAATAAGTAGCATAGATGGTGGGGAGAAAATAGACAGGGGAGGGCAAGAATAGTGTGGGAAATGTAGAAGCTAAAGAACTTATGTCACATGACATGAACTAAAGGGGGGAGTGTGGGTGGGAGGGGGTGTGTAGGGTGGAGGGGAATGAAGTGGGAAAATGGGACAACTATAATGACATAATCAATAAAATATATTTTTAAAAGAGGGAGAGAAGCCTTATAACCAAGGACAGACAGAAGAAGTCACATCACCACAGCATGACTAGTAGGGAGTGCATATAAGGCATGAGAGGCCTGACTGGGCTCCCACTGGTAGCAGCTGAGGTGCTGGATGAATATATCAGCAAATGAAGGGTACCCCTTAAGAAACATGGGGTCTAAAACCCAAGCTGGGCTTCCCAGCCTACAGGACCAGGCCAAGAAAGGAACCCAGATAACAAACAACTGTGAGAGGCAGCAGGGTTTCTGACCAACTGGGAGAGATAGCTGGAGATGCCGAGTGCCTCTTAAAGCACCAATGTACAAAATTCTGTTTGCAGCCACTTACCCTGGGCTCAGGCAGAAGGAGAGCAGAGTGGACTAGAGATGCATGAGAAGAGTCTGAGGTTGGTGACTCTGGGGAAAGAACTGAAGGAACAGCCACCAGGATCTCATGCTGGGTCATTCCTCATACTGCAGAAGCCATCTTTCTCGAGCGGAGCACTTGCCTCCAAGTGCCATCAGCATGAGGGGAAGCAGTAGCCCTGCCTACAAGCATCACTCTTCCCCACCCTATAGAGCTTAAACCAGGCTACTAAGTACAGCTTGAGGCTTTATCAGTGGCTAGTGTAACAAATTAGTGGTTAGTGTAGAGCTCCCAGCCAGAGCTCTGGGAGCTGTGGGAGCTGTGGGAGCTCTGAAACTTTAGCTGACCCTCCCCCAGGGCTGGTGCTGACAAAAGCTGGCCTTAATATGCAGCCTGATTTTTTCTGCACACAAACAGGCCCTGCAGAGGGAGCCACATGCTGCAGATCACTGAGCTCTGAAAAGCTTGCTCAAGGCAGTCACAAGCAGCATCCAACAAAGGTCTACACCGGAGTCTTTGGAGCTCTACCGAATACTTAGAAACAAATGCAAAAAAGCAGACAAAATGAGAAGACAAAGAAACAGACCCCAAATAAAAGAACAAGAGAATTTTCCAGAAAAACAACTGGATGTAATGGAGGCAAACAATTTATCAGATAGAGTAATGATTATAAGGATACTCAAAGAATAAAAAAATATAGAAACCATAAAAAAAGAACCAATCAGAAATAAAGAATGCAATATGAGAAATAAATGATACACTGAAAGGCATAAACATAGGTTAGATGAAGCAGGGGACTGAATCAGTGACTTGGAAGACAAGGTAGAAAAACACACAAGCAGAGAAGAAAAAAGGGAAAATAATTAAAAATAAATGAGGAAAGCCTAACATTTTGGATAACATGAGGCATAACAACATCCACATCCAGGGAACACCAGAAGAAGAGAGTGAGCACGGGGGCCAAGAACCTATCTGAAGAAATAATGACTGAAAACTGCCCTAATGAGGGGAAGGAAAAAGACACACAAGTCTAGGTAGTTGAGAGTCCCAAACAAGTTGGATCCAAAGAGGCCTACAGCAAGACACATCATCATTAAAATGGGATAGCATAAAGAAAATGAGAGAATCCTAAAAGCCACAAGAGAAAAGCACAGTTACATACAAAGGAGCACCAATTACACTGTCATCTGATTACTCAACAGAAACATTTCAGGCCAGAAGGGAGTGGCATAAAATGTTCAAGGTGATGAAAAGCAAGGACCTACAACCAACACTACTTTATCCAGCAAGGCTATCATTTAATATTGAAGGACAAATAAGGAGATTCCCAGACCCCCCCCAAAAAAAAAACCAACAATAGCTAAAGGAGTTTGTTAACACTAAATCAGTACTGCAATGTATGTTAAAGAGCTTCCTTTAAGAAGAAGAGGAAGAGAAAGTGAAAAAAAAGGAGGAAAATAGTCTAACAATAAAATGGCATTGAATACATATCTATCAATAATCACCTTAAATGTAAATTAGCTTAAATGCTCCAACCAAAACTCATAAGGTAGCTGAATGGATAAGAAAACAAAACCCATATATAGGATGCCTTCAAAAGACGCACCTGAGATTTAAAGATACACACAGACTAAAAGTAAAGGGATGGAAAAGATAATTCATGCAAATGGAAAGGAAAAAAGGTTAGGGCAGCAATACTTATATCCAACAAAATAGACCTTAAAACAAAGGTGATAGTAAGAAACAAAGAAGGACACTACATAATGATAAAGGGAACAATCCAACAAAAGGATATAACTCCAGTAAATATTTTTGGATCCAACATAGGAGCACCTAAACATGTGAAGCCAATCTTGATGGTCATAAAGGGGGAAATCAACAGAAATACAGTCACAGTTGGGAAGTTTAACACCTCAATAACTTCAATGGATAGCTCTTCCAGACCAAAAAAAAAAACCAAACAACCAAAAAAAAAAAAAAAAGAAACAAGGAGGAGACAGACACTTTAGATGACACATAGATCAAATGGATATGATTAATATCACTAGGGCATTTCACCCCAAAGCAGCAAAACATACATACATTTCAAATGCACATGAAATGTGTTCTAGGATAGACCACATGTTAGGACATAAAACAAGTCTCAATAAATTTAAGAAGACTGAAATCATATCAAGTGTCTCCTCTGACCGCAATGCTATGAACCTAGAAATCAATCACAAGAAGAAAATTGAAAAACACACAAAGACATGGAAGCTAAATGACAGGTTATTAAACAATGAATGTGTCAACAACAAGATCAAGGAAGAAATCAAAAGATATCTTGAAACAAATGAAAAGTAGGACACAATAATCCAAAGTCCGTGGGACACGGGGAAAGTAATACTAAGAGGGAAATAGATAGCATTACAGGCCTATCTCAAAGAACAAGAACAAGCTCAAATAAACAATCTAACTTTACACTTAAACAAACTTGAAAAAGAACATTGTACAAAGCTCAAAGTGAGGGGAAGAAATTAAATAATAAAGTTCAAGGGGAAAAAATGAAAAAAAGTCTAAAAAATGATACAAGACATTAATGAATCCAAGAGCTGGTTCTTGGAAAAGATAAAAAAGACAACAAATCTTTAACCAGACTCATCAACAGACAAAGAAAGAGGACCCGAATAAATAAAATCAGAAATGCAAGAGGAGAAATAACAACCAACACCAAAGAAATACAAAGGATAGTAAGAAAATGTTATGCCAACTATATGCCAACACCTGGACTACCTGGACAAAATGGATAAATTCCTAGAAATATGCAATCTTCCAAAACTAAATCAGAAAGAATCAGAGAATTTGAGTAAACAGATTACAACTAGTGAGACTGAAGCAGTAATAAAAAAAAATGCCCAACAAACAAAAGCCCTGGATGGAATGGCTTCACAGGTGAATATTACAAACATTCTAAGAAGAACTAATCCTTATCCTTCAAAAACTAACCCAAAAATTCAGGAGGACAGAAGTCTCTCAAACTCATTTTACAAGACTAGCATTATCATAATTCTAAAACCAGATAAAAACACTACAAAAAAATTATAAGCCAATATCCCTGATAAACATAGATGCTAAAATCCTTGACAAAATATTAGCAAACAAAATATGGCAATGCTTCAAAATGATAATACACCGTGATGAATTCAAATTTATTCCAGGAATGCAAGGTTGGTTTAAGATTTGCAAATAAATAAATGTGATTCACTACATAAAAAAATGAAGAATAAAAACCACATGATCATATCAATAGATGCTGAAAAGGCATTTGATAAAATCCAGCATTAATTTATGATAAAAACTCTCAGCACAGTGGGATTGGAGGGACCACACCTAACCATAGTAAAGGCCATATATGACACTCTCTGCCATCACCATACTAAATGGGCAAAAACTACAAGCATTATCCTTAAAATCAGGAACAAAACAATGTTGTCCACTTTCACCTCTCTTATTCAACATAGTACTGGAAGTCCTAGCCACAGCAATCAGGTAAGAAGAAACAAAAGGCACCGAAATTGGAAAGGAAGAAGTAAAACTCTCTTTATATGCAGATGACATGATACTGTCCATAGAGAACTCCAAAGATTCCACCAAGAAAATACTAGAATTGATAAATGAATTCAGCAAAGTAGCAGGATACAAAATCAATATCCAGAAGTCATTTTATATGCCAATACTGAACTAACAGAAGAGAAAATACAAAAAATAACTCCATTCCCAATTGCTTCCAAAACAATAAAATACCTAGTAATAAACCTAATCAAGGATGTAAAAAACCTATACTCAGAAAAGTATGACACTGAAGAAAGAATTTAAGAAGATACAAATACATATAAGCACATACCATTGCTAATAGATAGAAAGGATTGACATCATTAAAATGTCCACATTGGATAAAAAAAACTATGGCACATTTACACAGTGGAATAC
This sequence comes from Carollia perspicillata, assembly GCA_004027735.1. NCBI lineage: Eukaryota > Metazoa > Chordata > Mammalia > Chiroptera > Phyllostomidae > Carollia > Carollia perspicillata. The sequence continues at coordinate 34,145 of PVKM010008714.1, forward strand.
TATGCAGTAGAAAGAAAGAAGGAGCTCCTACCATTTGTGACAGCATGGATGGATCTGGAGAGCCAGGGGAAATAACCCAGGAGGTGAAAGACAAATACCATATGATCTCACCTAGAAGTGGAACCTAATCAACAAAACAAATAAGCAAGCAAAATATAAGCAAAGACATAGAAATAAAGAAAGAACTGACAGTGACCAGAGGTTAGGTGTGGGGGGATAATGTGGAGGGAAAAAAAGGGGTTTCCAGGAATGTGTATAAAGGACACATGGACAAAACCAAAGGGAGTAAGATCAAGGGTGGGAATTGGGGATGGCTGGGGAGTGGGGGAATGGTGGGGAATAAATGAAGACAACTGTACTTGAACAACAATAAAAAAGGTGAAAAAAGAAAAAAATGTTCACACTACCCAAAGCAATCTATATATTCAACCCAGTTCCTATCAAGATTCCAATGACATATTTCACAGAACTAGAACAAATATTTCAAAAATTTATATGGAACTGCACACAGCCCTGCAAAGCAACAGAAATCCTAAGAAAGAAGAACAGAGATGGAAGAGTCATGCTACCTAATATCAAATACACTACAAGGCCATAGTAATCAAAATATCATGGTACTGGCATAAAAACAGACACATAGATCAATGGGACAGAATAGAGAGCCCAGAAATAAACCCACACCTTTATAGACAATTAATATTCAACAGAGGAAGCAAGCACATACAATGGGCTAAAGACAGTTTAGCCCAATAAATGGGCTAAATAAATGGTGATTTATTGAGCTAAATAACTCAATAAATGGTGATGGGAAAATTAGACAGATACATACAGAAAAATTAAATTAAACCACCTTCTTACACCACACACAAGATTAAATTCAAAATGGATTAAAGACTTAAGTGTTAGATCCAAAACTATAAAAATCCTAGAAGAAAACATAGGCAGCAAAACCTTGGACATTGCCTATAGCAATAATTTATTGAATATATCTCCCCAGGCAGGGGAAACAAAAGAAAAAATAAACAAATGGGGCTACATCAAACTAACACATTTTTGTATTGAAAGGAAATCTTCAAGAAAATAAAAAAACAACCCACATATTGGGAGAACATATACACTGATACATCAGATAAGGGGTTAATAATCAAACTTTATAAAGAACGTGCAAAACTCAACATCAAAAATACATACAACCCAATTAAAAAATGGGGTGAAGACCTGAATAGGCACTTCACCAAAGAGGACATACAGATGTCCAACAGACATATGAAAAGATGTTCAGCATCAGAAATCATCAGAGAAATGCAAATTAAAATTACAATGGGATATCATCTCACACTTGTCAGAATAGCTATCCTCAATAAATCAACAAACAAGTGCTGGCGAGGATGTGGAGAAAGAGTAACTCTTTTTCACTGTTGGTAAGAATGCAGATTGGTGCAGCCACTGTAAGAAGTAGCATGGAGAGACCTCTAAAAGTTAAAACTGGATCTGCCTTTTAACCCAGTGATATCACTTATGGGGTTATATCCAGGGGAGGGGGAAGGGATACTGGGGGAAAATATGGAAGGTCCATCAAGGAACATGTATAATGGACACATGAACAAAGCCAAAGGGAGTAGGTTCGAGGGTGGGAGGTGGGGATGGTTGGGGCAGAGGGTTGTGGTGGAGTGAAAATGGAGACAACTGTACTTGAACAACAATAAAAATAAAATATAAAATATAAAAATTAATAATAAAATAATAATGATAACCAAAAAGGAAAAACAAAGATGCTAAATCAATAACTTAACCTCCTGAAAAAGACACTGAAAAAAGAAGAGCAAAATAAATCTGAAACAAGCAGCAGGAAAAAAATCACAAAGATTAGGTCAGGGATAAAACAGAGAATGAAAAAAAAAATAGAAAAATAAATCAGTGAAACCAGAGGTTGATGCTTTGAAAAGATCAACAAAATTGACAAACCTTTAGCTATACTGAGCAAAGCCACAATGGGAGGAGAGGAATGGTAACTATCCATAAAGAAAAGTCCAGTACCAAATGACTTTACTGCTGAATTTTACCAAATATTTATAAAATTACATGAACTGTTTAGAAACTTTCAAAAAAATAGAAGATGAGGGAATGCTTCCAAATTCTTTGAAGCTTTCCATGAAGCTAGTATTACCCTAATATCAAAATCAGACAAAAATCTATGAGAAAAGAAAACTAATAATAAAAATAATTAATAAAAGAAAAATACATTAATATTTCATGAATATGATGAAAAATTATCAACCAAATATACTAGCAAAATAAATCTATCAACATAGAGAAAGAATTATATGGAATGAGCAAGTGGAAATTTTCCCAGGAATGCAAGGCAGGTACAATATATGAAAAATTAAGTAATGTAAACAACATGTAAATAGAATTAAAAAATTATCTCACTAGGTACATAAAAAGCATTTGACAAAATCCAATGCCCTTTCATGTTAAAAAATGTATGCAGAAAATTAGGAGTAGAAGAAAATTTTCTTAACCTTATAAAGGACATCCATGAAACCCATGGTTAATGTCATACTTAATGATGAGAGACTGTTTTCTTTCCATTAGAATCAGTAAGAGGATAAGGATGTCAACTCTTGCCACTTCTATTCTACATTGTACTAGATGTTCTAGGGAGGCAATTAGTTAATAGAAAGAAATAAAATACAACCAAATTTGAAAGGAAATGTAAAAATTAGTCTATTCACAGATAACATAAGTGATATATAGAAAACTCTAAGAAACCCATTAAAAATATTAGAACTAATAAATTAGTTCAGCAAATTTGTAAGATACAAGAACAATATTCAAAGGTCTATTGTATTTATCTACACTTGCAATGAATACTATGAGAATAAATTGGAGAAAATAATTTCATTCACAAGAATATCCAAAAAATAAAATATTTGGAAATAAATTTAACAAAAGAAGTATAAAATCTGTACTCTGAAAACTACAGAACACTGTTGAAATAAATTAAAGAAGATGATTTAAATAAGTGGTAAAGCAACATGTGTTTATGAATCAGTGGGCACAAAGGACCCTGTCCTCCAAATATTGGGGATTCATGTTCTAATCACTGATTGCTACTTCTGATCACAGAGATGAAAAGAGAAAGTGGCTATTTTTGCACCTTCCCCAATTGCTCCATGACCAATAAGTGACTTCAAAGAGATTGAAAAGGTTGTCTTTTCTTTTCCTCCATTTCATTAATTTCTATTTCCTCCTTTGCTGGACAGACAGTAAAGACTAAGACATCCAAAGTAACTACACATATGGGGAAAATTAGGAAATCACTGTGCAACCCCAGGAAAATATGCAGACTCAGAAAATCCCTGAAAAACCTTAAAATTACACCCCAGGCTAATCCTCAGCACAGACCTAGCCTACAGCAATCAAGAAAAACAAAACAAAAAGAAAACACTGGGTAGTGGGGGAGAATCTGATTCCCAAAGTCATATTAGATATTAAATTCAAATGTTCAGTTTTCAACAACAAAAAATTGCAAAGCATACAAAGAAACAGAAAAGTGTGTCTTAATCAAAGAAAAAAATAAACCAGCAGAAACAGTCTCTGAAAAGAACCTAGTAGCATATCTAATAAACAAAGATTTTAAAACAACTGTCTTACAGATACTCAAAGAACTGTAAATGTGAAGTAAAGAAAAAGATGTATGAACAAAATGTAAACGTCACTAAAATCTACTAAATAAAAACCAAAAAAAAAATCTGGATTTAAAAATATACAAACTGAAATGAAAAATTCAATAGAGCAATTCAAAGGCATGTTTAAGCAGACTGAATAAACAACTAGGGAGCTTGAAGATAGGACAATTGAAATTATTAAGCCTGAGGAATAGAAAGAAAAATGATTGAAAAAGAGTGAAAGAGCCTAAAGGTCCTGTGGGATACTATTAAATAGAACAACATACACATTGTGAGAGTCCTAGAGGGAGAAAAGAAAGAGAAAGAGAAAGACAGAATATGTGGAAAAAAATGACTGAAATTTTCCAAATTTTATGAAGGACCTGAATATAAAAGTTCAAGAAGCTCAATGAACTTCAAGAAGTATGAACACAAAGATACCTGCACCAAGACACATTATAATCAAACTGTTAGAAGACAAATACAGAGAATCTTGAAAGCAGCAAGAAGAAGAAGAAGAAGAAGAAGAAGAAGAAGAAGAAGAAGAAGAAGAAGAAGAAGAAGAAGAAGAAGAAGAAGAAGAAGAAGAAGGAGGAGGAGGAGGAGGAGGAGGAGGAGAGGAAGGGATTTATCACA
>PVKM010008715.1:0-38478 GCA_004027735.1 Carollia perspicillata
TGAAGAGGGTCTAGGACACAGTCTTTCGAAGCCCCCATTTCTGGATGGCTTGTCTTGGAGGTTGTCTTCCTACTCTGTCTGGCTACTGTTTGACTTTATGTTGGAAAGGTCCAACGTAGCCTCATTTTTAGGGACCAAAGAATGCAGCGAGCAGACTGTTATCTGGCTGTCCATTATGAACACTTTACTCCTGTGCTTCATGGACCATATCAGTATGTGGCAAAGTGATGGATTGTGTTTAACATTTTGTTGTTGACCTGTAAGGATTTTTGCCATATGTTCTAGCTCATCCCCTTAAGATATAGGAGGGGGAGAGCACATTAGCATCACTGGCCACCAAGCAGAAATGTGTCAAGGATTTTGCTTTTTCAGCTGGAACATCACCCTTGTCAAGTCACCCATCCTTATTTTAAGAAAGCACCACCATTGAATACAAGAAAGCCTGTTTATAGATTCATTGGATTGTTTATATTTTATGTCTGTCTTTTAAAGAAGTTTTGAAATGATGATGTAAAATAAAGATCTATGTGGCTACTTTGCATGCACAGCTAACGTGATAAATCTAATTTGATGTCTTTCCAAGAATGTGACTTGAATGGTGCATAATCTGAGGCAGTGATACCCTCTTACCTCAGTTTCCCCACTTATCAAACATTTTTTGAATTTTTTTGAAAAGCACTCCATTTCCTCAAAAGAAATAGTAGGTATGATCCCCACATACAGATAGATAAAAGCAGAAAGGGTTCTGGCTGAAGCAGCCAAATGGGAGTGGGGCTGAAGGACCGAGGTCTGTAGATTCAGGTCTCTGCTCAGCCCCCTCTCCCAGCTCAACCCGTGGCCTTTGAGACATACAGTGATCACAGTTGGAAACGGAAAAGTTTGTTCTTTAAAACCCTTCTAGCTCTAGCTAGAAGTTATTTTTGCTTAATAACTCTATTCTAACAATTTTTTCATAATTTTCAGCAGCCACTGAAATACTTCTAATAGCTTACTCTATCACAAAAGAGTTCTTTTTCTGGGCCTTACAATTTATTCACCAGATAATCTGCCTACAGAATTAAAAGCACATTTATATTCCCCTGCTATGACACCGATTTCGGAAAATTTCAATTCATTTTATAGGTTAGTCGAGATCATGTTACAACTTGCCTTATTAACTTTAATATATTGTCTGGCTACCAAATTCCGTGGAGTATGATATGACACTGTCTTAATAAACAGGTCACACCTGGGAGCTAGTGGGAACTCTCCCCTCTGAACAGAAACAGCTACAACAGATGGCAAAACGACTGAAAACCAGGTGGAGTCTTTGTTTATTGACCATCTGACTTAAGTTTGGTTAATTTGGCGTGTCTCTCATTATCCCCAGCAACTGGACCTTCTATTCTATTTTATAAGTTGGAGTTTATGTCTTTTACGTGAACTATCAAAACAGGTCCATCTGCGATCCCGAAGCTATTCTCGCCTTCAATTAAACCACAGTGTAAATCCTCGGTTCTTCCGTTGTAGCTGCAGTAAGTCCTTAAATGCAGGGCTTTGACAGAACTCTGCAATTTGCTTTTTCTCAGTTTACGTCTTATTAACTGTGACATCAGTATTTTCCTTCACCCTTTTTCTTAGTTTTGTATTAACAAAATGAGCTTTCTTTTAATCTAAAACACTCATTAGCATGGTTTCCAAGAATCTGAGACATCAAAATTTCAACCTATGTGCACCCCTTTAGAAGAATTTCTTCTCAAATCTCTGCAACCGTGAGTTGGCTTCTTAGGAAGTTTCAGGAAAATTTAAACTAAGCCTGTGATTTATTCATAAAAGCAGCTAATTTGTTAAATGCTTATCATATGCTTGGCACTATAATAAAGTCTTATTTATAAGACATCACTTGGCTCACAGCCGTCTTGGAAATTGATACTATTACCTTAGTTTTCCTGTTGACGAAGTTCTGGAGGATTGGAAAGGTTAAGCTGTTACTAGCTCAAAGGACCCACATTTAAGTGGCAGAGCCAGGGTGAAAACACACATCTGTGAGACTCCAGACCTCATCTTCTTAGCCATGCCTTTCTGCTTCTGGAACAGCTGTAGTTCACCCAGCATCAGAGAAGAAAGAGTACTGAGAATGCAGACTCTGCAGTCAGGCTTGGGCAAGTCACCTAACCTCTTTTGTTTCTTTCTTGAGCAGTAATAGTACTTATCTCCTAAGTTTATTATGACGATTAGATGAGATAATATATGTACAGCACTTACAGTGTGGCGCATAGAGCACCATAAATGTCAATTATATAACACCCATTTTCCAATACCCCCTCTAATTTTCTTTGTTCTTAAATCCTTCATCAAGTCAAATATTCTATTTCCATTGTCTCTAAATTTGGGGTATCATTGCTGATGGCAAAGTACTAGACTTCCCTATTCCTACCTAATGCTGTAAAAAAATTCCACTGAATTTTAATAGAGCCACAGAAGAAGCCAATCTACGTGTTTCCTCTCTAACGACCAAGCTTCCCTGTTTGTGCACTTTAGATCTTTATGTTGTTTTGATAGTCTGCGCGCAAAGGAAAGGGCTTGATGTTATTCAGACCCTTCGTGTGTGTGTGTTTAATACAAACAATGAGTTTCTCAAACTGTAGAATGCCCTTGCATTTCTTTTATCCTCTGAGAGCTTCCTGTATTTGTGAGGTTCTTTCAAATCAGCAACTGCAGCCTCAACATCTGGACCCTCCCTTCTGTAGGGGACATAAATTAACTGGTAGCGTCCTGTAAATGTTGTGGGCAGGCGCCCTGGGAGTACACAGAGGCGGGCCAGGGTGCTTTCAGTATCTAGCAGCTGGTCCCGATGTAGTGCCTCAGAATTGGTTTTAGCTGACGTCAGACAATGCTGATGTGTACCAGATTGGCTTGTAGTACCAGTAAAGCCGATCCCTCCCACTTCCCCTACTGCCCCTTGTGCTTGCCAGAATGCTGGAGACCATTATGAACTCACAGTTGTCATTTGATCTCCGTCTGGCTGCTGTCACTAAAGCTGCCTTTTATCACTTGCCAAAAAGTGTAAAGCTGAAGACACTCCTCTTTCTCACAGATCTTTGCTTCTGGTCCTTACTCTTCTAATTTTCTGGGTAGTTTCAAATAATTCTCCTTCTGTCTGAGTCTGTGTACTACCCTCGGGAAAGTTAACAGAAGACCCACTGGAATATTTACCCACATGTCTTCTTGGTGAACTAGATTTAGCAATAGGTTTTTAGGAAGTGTTAGAGGTGGACTGTGGTTTTGTTGACTTCAAATATTATGTCTTCAGTTTAATGTGGTTTAAATTTCTGATAAAAAATGTGAGACTTGAGTGTCTGATCTCATGCTGTGGTAAATTTTATGGAGCTGTTGATCACAAGAGTCTAGCCATACAATTATATGAGTCCCTGTGTGAATTAGAATCTATACACATTAAACAATAAATATAAGGATATCATACCACAAATTGGATTTTATAACACCTCAATAACCTGAGGAGGTTAGAAGAATGAATTCTGACATGATGTTGAATGTGCTTAGTTACTAGAATATTTTTTAAAGCTGATTATAAATCTGGTGTCAGCTTAAAGATTTACTGTTAGTGATTATTCAGTATAGCAATCACAGCACCACAGCCTAAAGATTATTCTCAGTCAAGAAACCTCTTTAGAGATGGCATTTCACATTTAACAAGTTTTGTCGATAGTGATGATGATGAAATATCATAGGCTATAAAAATTTGAAATAAATTTAGAATCCTGATTTTTACTCAGCTTAGTAAATTAATCTAAGTAGTAATTATAAAGAACCTTTTATGTATTCTCTTAGTATACTGGTTATCAAAAAAAGCAACTTAGGAGGCACTACATTCTGTATGAATCCATATTGTGTGTTTGTGTATAAAAAATGAAGTACTTCAGAAAGACGTACTTCACAATGTAAACTATGTTTCTCTTCAAGTGATGACATTGCATGTCATTTGGGGTTTCTTATTTTTGCTTACTTTTATTTGATAAGTTTTCATATAATATGCATATGTTCCTTTTTAATGTAGTATTGTTAAGAGGTAAAATATACCTTCAACGAAAGACACAGATTATAAGTGTACAGTCTGATGAGTCTTTTTAAAGATTTTATTTATTTATTTTTAGAGAGAGGGGAAGGGTGCAAGGAAGAGAGGGAGAGAAGCATCAATGTGTGGTTGCCTCTCACGTGCCCCCCACTGGAGTCCTGGCCTGCAACCCAGGCATGTGCCCTGACTGGGAATCAAATCAGTGATCCTTTGGTTCTCAGGCCAGTGCTCAATCCGCTGAGCCATACCAGCCAGGGAACAATCTGATGAGTTTTGACAAATGTATACACTCATATAACCCAAACAATATATAAAGTTCAATCAAGATGTACCAATATGATCTCATCTGTAAGGGGAGCCTAATCAACAAAACAAACAAGTGAGCAAAATAGAACCAGAGAAATAGAAATAAAGAACAAACTGACAGTGACCAGAGGGGAGGGGAGAGGGGGATACTGAGGGAAAGAAGGGGAAGGGTCAAGTCAAGGAAGGACCCATGGACAAAGACAATGGGGGGAGGGTTGAAAGTGGAGGGTGGGAGGTGGGTAGGACAGGGGAGAGTAATGGGGGGGAAATGGGGACAGCTGTAATTGAACAACAATACAAAACATGTTGTAGAACTAAAGCTACAAGCTCTCAGCAAGTGTGTGTATCTATAATTAAGAAAAACCTTTACCTCACAAAATGTGTTTGATGTTTTCTTGCCTCTAGAAGATATAACTAAATTAAATTATGAAGTAAAGAAAAAGATGTAACTTCAATAATGATATAATCCCAGTCCAGATACGTAACAGTTAGGAAGCTCCTTTACACCCTTTCCATCAATCCTCCCATCCCATAAGCAACCACTGTTCTGATTTTTATCATCAAAAATGAGTAAGTCACTTTTTAACTAAAAATCACAGCACAGTTTTTTTTTAAAAGAAATTTCTGCATAGACTGGACTAGGAACCAAAAAAGAAAAAGAAAAAAAAAACAAGTTGAAGTAATTCCCTGCATTCAAGTATTTTACCTTGTCAGTGAGAAGATGAGAAAAATAATAGCACTTAGGAGAGAGTATTTAAGAGCAAAATCATACAGCTCAAGAAAACTCAGAGAAGAGCAGGATAATAAATATCATAGGTTTTATAAGATCTCAGATCCATTATTTCATTCCAGTAGAAAAAGGAGGAAAGTAAGAAGAGGGGAAAAAAAGAGGAAAAAAAACAAAAGAAAAAAGGGGAAAGGCTACTAAAATGTAAGTTCTGGGACTTAAATGTATGGGCAGGGACTGTGTTTATTTTGTTCACTGTATCCTCAGTGCTTTACCCATTACCTGGCAGAAGTACTGACTCAAGAAATACTTGTGGACTGAAGTATATAATAAGTAGATATTCTTATTCAGTGACTCAGTCAACAAAGATTTATCCACTCTTTCAACAAATATTTATTGTCCTGTTACTGTGTGACTCGGATTATGCTAAATCCTAGAGATAGAATGGTAGACAATGGTCCCTAAAAATGATAGACGTAGTCCCTAACCTCACAGAATTTACAATATATCTTGTCAGGAAGACTGATACCCAGTGTTTTAGAAGCAGGCAGAATGGCATGGGTGAGGGGAGAAGAGGAAGGAGCTCAGTGATCCCGAGGAAGGGAGAGAAGGCCAGTGCACTGAGCAGGGGTGCAGAAGCAGGAGCAGGGGCTGCCGAGTCAGTCAAGGACCGGATGATGCAGATGGGACCTTACAGGTTGTCAGATGGATTTGGGATTTTATCCCAATAAAAGAAGCCACTGAAGGATGTTCAGCAGAGGAAGGATACAATCAATTTTGTTTTTAAAATAACTTTCTGGCCTGTGGACAGAGAGAAAATGGTTTTGGACAAAGGCAATGGTAGACACAGGAAGACACTAGTCAAGAGACTGGTATGGTAAGGGGGAGTCAAGGATCTTGGAGAGGATCACAGGAGGAAAACTCAAATTCAGAAGCAGAAGTGAGCCTTGGCAAATGATTGGCTGTGATGAATACACGAGTAGAGGTGTCAAGAGTGACTCCAGGTCCTGGCATGAAAGTTGGACCACTTCATCTTTTCCTCATTATTATGCAAAAGAAGCTAAGCTCATAGATTGACCCTGTTGAGGGTCATACCATTGTTGGGTAGAGTTCAAACCATGGACCTATAATGTGTCTGTTGCACACCTAAGGTGCAAAGGTGGTGATTTGGAATGTCTGGTGTAGGGCAAAATAGTGATGGTGGAAGGCTTTTTATGCCTACCAGCTGTTCTGTTAGGTGCCTTTTCTTGCTGATGCCCATGCTCCTCCCTTTCTTTGTTTTACAATGCATGCCAAAAAAAAAAAAAAAGGAAAGAAAGAAACCGGACTACCTTCTAACATTATATACAAAAATAAACTCAAAATAGATTAAAGACTAAAATGTAAGACCTGAAATTGTAAAACTCCCAGAAGAAAACATAGGCAGTAGGCTCTTTGACATCAACCTTAGTGTTATTCTTTTGGATATGTTTCCCTGGGCAGTGGCAACAAAAGCAAAAATAGATAAATGGGACTACGTCAAAATAAAAGGCTTTTGCACAGCAAAGGAAACCATCAACAAAATAAAAACATATATCCTATAAGGGTTTAATGTCCAAAATATATAAAGAAATCATAAATTCAATATCAAAAAACAAAAAGAATGATTAAAAATGGGCAGAATACCTGAATAGACATTTCTCTAAAAAAGACATACGCATGGCCAACAGACATATGAAAAGAGGCTCAACACTAATTACCAGGGCTATGCAATTTAAAACCACACTGATATATCACCTCATGCCTGTCAAAATTGCTATTATCAACAAGTCAACAAAAAAATAAGTGTTAGCGAGAACGTGGAAAAAAGGGAACCCTTGTGTACTATTGGTGGGAATGTAAATTGATATAGCAACTATGGAATATAGTATAGCATTTCTTCTAAAAATTAAAAATAGAAGTACCATACAACATAGCAATTCCACTTCTGAGTATTTATCTGAGGAAAATAAAACCACTAATTTCAAAAGATTTATGCACCTTCATGTTCATTGCAGCATTGTGTACAATAGCCAAGATATGGAAACAACCTAGGTGTCCGTCAATGGATGAATGGATAAAGAAGATGTAGTATACATATATACACAAACAATGGAATAGTACCCAGCAATACAAGAGAATGAAATCTTGCCATTTGTGACAACATGGATGGCACTAGAGTGTATTATGTTAAATGAAATGAGTCAGACAGGGAAAGACAAGTATCGTATGATTGCACTTACGTGTGGAACCTAAAAAACCAAATCAAGCAAGCAAACAAAACAGAAATAGACTCCTAGGGTGAGAGAGAACAAACTGATGATTGCCAGAGGGGAGGAGGTTGAAGAGTGGTAAAACTGTAAAGGGGATGAAGAGATACAAACTTCAGTTATAAAATAAATGTCAGAGGAATATAATATACACCATAGGGAGTGAATTCAATAATATTGTAATAACTTTGATGGTGACAGATGGGTTCTAGATTTACCATGGTGATCACATTGTGAGCTATCTAAATGTCAAATCACTATGTTGTACCCCTAAAACTAATATAATGTTTTATGTCAACTATACTTTAATTAAAAAAAACAATATATGTGTTTATCCAAATTAGTTAATAATGGCCCAGCACTCGCTCATTTATTTAGTCATGCATGGTTAGGCACCTACTATGTGCAAGAGCATGCACCAGGAACTCAGTCCAGAGTGATGGACATGACAGAGTTTCAGTGGAGTTCACATTCTGTTGAAGAAAATGCACCTAAAACAACTAATTGCATAATTAATTTCTCAATTATAACTGTGCTAAGTTCTACAAAGAATCAACTACAAGTTTACTAGGACAATGTCTAGGAGGGAGAACTGATCAAATGGGGAGGTCGAGGAGTTGGAGGAGACGTCTGAGGAAACTACTAGTACACAGTGAATATGGAGGCAAAAACAGTTCCTGGGAAGGCAGGAGAAGAGCTCCCAGCCCTTTGGGTTCTGAGGAGCGGTTCTGAGTTTCCCAGTGCTGGTGGCGCTGTCTCAGAGCATGCCCTTTGGTGACGTGTTGGTCTGAAGCTGGAATCTGTAAGGATCTTCCCACCCAGTTACACTCAAAGGAAAGAAATCCACTCGGCATCCTCAGAACCAATGAATTAAAGTTGGAAGAGAGTATAAAGGTATAAAATATCACTTAATTTTCCTCACCAAAGACACACACAGGTGACTGAGGAAACTCACTTTATGGAAGGTCTGCTTGGGGACAACTGTTTTACATATCTGTGAACTCGCTCACTCTTCCACTAATCTTGTAAGGCAGATATAAACCCTCACACCCTGGGTGGCTAAGGGTGAGAGAGATTAAATAAACAGCCCAAGATCACCCCTGTACCAACCTTTGTCCCATGAAAGCCCGTGCGCTTTCAGCCGCACCGCGCTGTGTGGTTGTTAGTGACTGGCTTGAAGACTGCTGTCCCCCTTAGGAGCACTTAGAAAATTAAAAAAAAAAAGAAACCTTTTTCTAAAGTGACAGGAAACCCCAGAACTAGAGGGTAAATCCAAGTGCAATCTGCAATTTTTCTATTCTTAAAAAAATTGTTATTTAGACCCTGGCCAGGTTGCTCAGTTGGTTATAGTGACATCCTGATACGCCAAAGTTGTGGGTTTGATTCCCAGTCAGGGCACATCCAGGAGTCAAACAGTGAGTGCATAAATAAATGGAACAACAAATCAATGTTCCTCTCTCCCTAAAGTCAATAAAAAATAAAAATATTGTTACTTAACAACGATAACTATGACTAGTGAGCAGGTTCATGCTTTGACTATTTAAATTTGTGTATTTTGATATTTTAGTTCCCTAAGTTTTATTGGCAAAGGGGTGAAAGGAAAGTCGTTATGGTTAGGAAAGTTTCTACAAATGAGCTGAACCTTGAACAACTGAATGGAAGAACCCACCATCAGAGTGATAAGGAGAAATAATTTAGTTGTGTGAACCATTTTCAGTCCCCTAGAATCCCAGGATGAAATGGATATTGCTGTATTTACATTGAACTTCCACTTCCAAAGCACCAATGTTTAATTTAATTTTATTCTTATTATATTGGAGATCACATCCAAATAGTGCCAGAAAACCAGACAACTCAGGAAGCTTCTCAAGAACAGTTTGGCAGTTGAGAAATCACATCAGAAGGGTTTAAGTTTATTTTTTTTCCTGTTTCATGGGAAAACTCCAGTGACCCAAAAAGCCATGGTTGTTTGGAAGGAAATCAAGAAAAATTAGACTCTTCGTGTGCCACTTTGCTTGTGGGAGTTGCAGAAGGGGAAACTATACAAGGACTTGATTTCTTACAGTCTTGTGCATTGACCTTCGCCAGGACTGCAGGTGTCCCTGATATAAATGATGCTAAATAATTATATACATTAATTTTATAGCACTGCTTCAAATTAGTCTGCAGGCCTAAACAAAATGGTGACGTGTTCTCCTGACCCCCAGCCCCCTGTTTGAGCCTTTGGTCCGTTCCTCTTTCCTCACAGGCTCCTTATGCACATTGAGTGTAAACACTTGCAAGCTGTGCCTCCTGCTCATTTCTCAGGTCTACTCCTTTCAGACATCCCCACTGAAAAGGCTAGATCCAAGATCTGAGCCTCTCTGGCCAGCGTAATTGTTACTGCTGCTGTGCTTTCTTCTCGTAACCTCCATCGACTCCTGGCGTCCCGGAAGAATCTTTTTGCAAACGATCCAACCAGGGTGCAAAGTCCAGGCTATTGAGCATAGCATATAATATGACCTCTGCTGCCCTCACTAGTGTCATTTTCTGCCTCATAAAGTACTTTTGCCCCAGGTACTTCTTGTTCCACCAGTGATGAAGCATGTGTGGTGCCCAATAGGTCTGGCTTTACGGGCATGCAGCCTGTGCCTTTGCACAGGGCCCTGCACCTAAAAGGGCCATTTGATTTAATGCTCTGCTGTAACTGTGTTGAAATTCTTAATAAGTTATCAACAAGAGGCCCTGTGTTTCCATTTTACTCTGGGCTCTGCAAATTACGTAGCTCATCCTGGTGCCCAAACATCATGTTGCTTCCTTCCTCTGTGTCTTGTGTGTCTTCTCTCTCCGCCTAGCATAGCTTTCCCTTCAGCTCCATCTCGTGTGGTCTTAGTCTTTCAAGCCTAATTTGAATACCATTTCTTTAGTGAAACCTTCCCTGAACATTTGTCTTCTACCCCCAACTATGTTAATCATGCCTCTCCTGAGCTACCCCTTTATATTGCTCAAATGTATATTACAGTTCTTCCACGATACATACTAATTAGTCACTCACCTGCCTGTTTCCCTCTAATAACCTTTGATCTCCTTGAGGACAGGGTCCATGCAGGGACCAGGCAGTAGAATATTATGGTTAGGAACTCTGGAACCAGACTATCTGGCTGGGTGTGATCCTAGAGAAGTCACCTGGCTTCTTTGTGTCTTAGTTTCCTCACTATTAAAAGGAAGATAATCACAGAGTCAACCTTGAAGGGTTGTTGTGAGATCTGAATAATATAATCTATGTTTTAAAGTGCTTGGAACAGGGCCTCCATAGTTATTGAGCACAGAGTAAGTGCTCAATAAATATTTCTCGTCCTCAAACATTATTCTCTTTTGTGTTCCTGAAACCTAATACAGTGGCTAGAACATTTGTTTTTGAACATTTATTGAATACCTACTGCACACCAGGCTTTGTGCTGGCTGCCTGAGATACAAAATGAAATAAAACATGGGCTCTGCTCTCAAAGAATTAACTTTAGTCAGGGAGAGAGGTAAGCAATTAACAATCATGGTGCAGTTGATAAAATACTAAGTGCAAGTTATTTTGAGAACACGCAATAAAGGTGTCTGGAACAGACTGAGGAGGTGAAACCCAATCTGAATTGTGCAGAATTAACAGGAGTTAGCCACACATGGAAAAGGAGGCAGATTATTCTACAGAGAAGGGACAGCATAGGAAAAAGCACATAGGTGTGAAAATGTATGACATTTTATGTGACTAAAGCAGATGGTGTTTGATGATATTTAGGGGGACTAGAGAAACAGGTTGATAGGACTAGCAGATAGATTTTAACTCTGGTCTCCTGGTGGCGGCTGCCTGGAACGTTGCATTGAAAGGGTTTCCGAAGCCATGACCAGTCTCAGTGGGGAAGAGTGATGGGATACATTAGTTGCATTTATCATGGGATGAGAAGAGGGGAGTGGGAGACTGCACGTCACATATCTGCCATTATTGGTAGATTACGGAGGGTCTCATATGCTATATTGGGAGGTTGGATTTTATCCCGAAAACTATAGGGAATAACTGAACGTTTTTAAGTATGGGAGTGACACGATCAGATTACATAATAAGTATCCCATAAATGCTTGTTAGATTGAACTAACTATGAGCCCCACTTCACCTATTAATGATTCAGTGTGTCAAACGCACCCAAATGATCTGAACCCGGCAAACAAAGCATGCATAGCTGAGCCTGCCGTGCTCAGAGCACTGCACTGAGTGCTGAGAGCTTTAGAGCAGCATCTAAGGTGCTCGGCGTGCTCCCGTGGTGTCAGTTACACAGTAAAATAGTCTGACTGGCACTGCAGTTTCAAACCGAAGATTAAAGTGGTATTAATAATTTATGCAGCTATAATATTTCATGCTATGAGCTGGACATATCTCAAAAGAAAGACTTCCAGGGGGCTTTTTGAATCTTTCACCATCCTGCTGATTACAAATCAAGCAGTAAGAAATTGATTGGAAAAAACAGATGGTAATGTTTTAAAATATAAATATATCAATATGTTTTTATAAATATTTCTAATAGGTATTTCATTTGTAACTAGGTACAGACAGCTCTGAGATTTGGGTTAATTAAAAGAAATACCCAGACTTATTATTCTTATTAAGAAAATAAGTTAAAACCCTGTAAAATTGTCATTTGTTATTGCAGTTATTATGTTTCAACTGTGACTGGTTTAAAAAAATCTCATGAGAAGCTATGCTTCTGAAAGAATACACAAAGGAAGGTTGTCTTCTACAGATTCAGTATAATAGCCAGAGGTATACATTTCTATTGATTTTTCCTTAATTACAAAGGGGTTTGGGAAAGCATAAAACAATGCAAGCAACATAGCAAGGAAAATTAGTTTAAAATAACTACAAACATTGGGGCGGAAGGAAGTTGAATGTAAGGAAACCCAATGGAGCTCACATGTGGGATTCGTACACAACACATGAGAAAGCATATGTATCTCAAGACACTCCAGCCAAGCAACACTTGAGTTCTTATCACGTGCCAAGAAGAAAACTGAAGTGAATGACATTTCTGATTTAATTATTATAAGTGAAAAGACTAAAAACAAGATTTTCAGATGCTGCCTAGAAGTGATTAAAAGAATCAATGAAGATACTGAGATGAATTAAAATGTGCACCACACTGACCAGCCTTTTCCCTCTTTCTGATGAGTCTGTTTTGTCTTTGCAGCTTTCTGGCATTTCCTCCCTTGGACTTTCTATTGTTATAGAGGCTGACCATGGTCACAGATCAGGATGGAAAAGTTTTGTCTTCGTAAAAATATTCTTGTTTGCAGTGATTTCAGAGGCTGAGAGTAAGAGGAAAGGATCTGGACTGCAAACAACTTGAACAGAATGTGATGTCTATATTAATTAGTTTCTAGCACAGTCCCTAATATACCATTGATACTTGATAATGGTGAGTTGAAAGAAAAAATAAAACTTCACAGAATTTACTAAACCTTATAAAAACATGTAGCCACTAGAGATTTATGTCTCTGTTGGACCTTTATCATAGTCTCCATAACTTAATTCTTAAGTTATATGATCACCTTACGTGGACATTTAGTTCTAAAAGTATCTAGGCTACGACACAGCTCCTCAGAGAAGGCATGCTAGAAAGACAAGGCGTGGAAGTCGAAGAGAATCAAAGAGAGGGCACACAGAGACTCTTCCTCCTTTGCTCAATTATTTGCTGTTTCCTTAATTCATGCTTTTGTGAAAACAGGAAGACCTCCAGGGCCTCAGAAAAGACACTCCTACCCAGCTGCCCTTTATTCTCAGAAAGGTTTTTTTGTTTTTTGTCTTTTTAAAGCTTCCTTTTATCAAGACTAGAACATTAAGAGGTTTGGGAAGTAAAGAGGAGATCGCTTATTATGATGATGATGATGATGATGATTATCATTATTTTGTATCGACTTTGTGCCAAGTGCTTTGCTAGGCAACTTAGCAGGTATTATATTATTTAAATTTCATTGAAATTTTGATAGACAGGTTTATTCTCTCTTTATAAATGAAGAAAGAACTCACAAAAAATATCCAGCTTCAAGAATCACAAATGATGGGATGGAGCTAGGATTCAACCCCACGTCTACCCAACTTCTTTCCACTTTAGTGTCCAAGACAGGGCCTTCCACTCTCAAAACCTTCTCAGGATCTTTCTCGTTTTAATTGTTGATCAGGATCCTCTATGCTCCACCATCATGAGGCACAGTAATTGTCCCCTGGAATGGGCATTAATATTGTTTGCATTTCTATTAAGATTTTATTTATTTACTTTTTAGAGAGAGGGCAAAGGAGTGAGAAAAAGAGGGAAAGAAACTTGGATGTGAGAGAGAAACATTGTTTGGTTGCCTCTTGTATGTATTTGGTTGCCTCTCATATGCACCCCATCCAGGACCCAACCTGCAAGCAGGCCTGTGCGCTGACCAAGAATGGAGCCGGCAACCTTTTGGTTTGCAGGTTGGCACTCAATCCACTTAGCCATACCAGCTAGGGCAAGATGAACCTTATAAACATTATTTGAGTGGAGAAAACAAATCATTAATGAACAACTTAACAGCATTATTTACTATGCATTTAAAATTATCTTAGACTACCTCAAAATTTTAAATACTTTATTTTTGTGAATACATCATGTATTGTAAAAGCTTGAGGTTTTTTTGTATTTTTGTTTGTTTGGTAAAAGCATTTTTTAAAAGCAAGGGAATTTAAACATCTGTTTCTGTCCAATGTGTTAGACTGGAGAGCAAATTTATCCTTCTGCCTTAACAGCAAGGAAACTAGGAAATTATATGAATAATCAAGAATGCAGGATTGTAATGCCTGAATGAAGGAAAACAAGCTAAAGCAAGCAAGATGAGCTGTGATTGCACCATCTTGCCTGCTGGTAGGAATTTCCAGGTGGTAGAACAGAAGGGTGAAACCCGGAGTCCACTCGTCTTGCTGAGGGGAGGAAACAGATTGGAATTAGGGGAGAGCCAGGCAGGCACAATTTGGGGGGCAGTGTACCACAGAGGAGGGAATTGTAGAGAAGGAGAACCCCAGAGATCTGCAGAGGGATCACCTTAATGTTGTTGGCCGAGTACTTATCTGCGCCTGATGAGACTAGCTTACCCGAAGTCAGCGAAAGACATATAAGAAAGGAATACAGAGCAACTCCTGGACTTCACAAAACACTAGGAAGAATACTAGTGTTAAACAGTAGTGGCACTGAATAAGGAATATGATCCTGTACAGCAGCTCTTTGTGGACAAGTTTGGAGAATATGTAACTGACTGAGCAAAAGTCATCTGGAGGGCCTGTTGATACTGGCCCAGAGTACAAGCAAAGTTGGAGAGGGAGCTTTTTAGCCTTAAGTAAACATATGGTAAAGCAGACATGAATGCATTCTCTGACTTCAAATTTGAATATACCAAATTTGGAGTCATGGAGAAACCTCAGTTCTGAAGGAATAATGTGAAGCTTAACTGGTAATTTGTCCTAGATAAGTGGTACAACTGATCAGAAGTATTAGACTAAACATACGTTTCACAACTGTCAATTGTTATTTTAATTCTGATTTCAAATAAATTATTTGGTGGTGTTGGGTGAAAAGAAATAACTATGAAGCATGCAAAAAATAGGAAAATAATGGCACAGAACCCAGAAAAAAATGAATCAATAGAAAAAGGCACAGAAATAATATTCATGATTGAACTAATAGATAAGGACATTAAAACAGCTATTATAAATATGTTTAAAAAGTAGAATAAAATATAACCAGAATGAAGAGAGAATTTAAAGCTGTGGAGAAGACCCAAGTGTAACTTCCAGAGGTAAAAAATATATGATATCCAAAGTAAAAAATACACTGGATAGCATTTGTGCCACTGAATTTAAAGTACATCTCTGGTAGAAAGTATATATTATATCCCTGATGAATGTAGATGCTAAAATCCTCAACAAAATATTAGCAAACCAAATACAGCAATGTATCAGAAAGATTATACACCATGATCAAGTGGGATTTATTCCAGGAATGCAAGGTTAGTGCAACATTTGCAAACCAATAAATGTGATTCACCACATAAACAAAATAAAGGATAAAATCCATGTGATTACATCAATAGATGCACAAAAAGCTTTCAATGAAAATCCAGCACTGATTTATGATAAAAACTCTCAGCAAAGTGAGAATAGAGGGAACATACCTAAACTTAATAAAGGCTATATATGACAAACCCACTGCTAGTATCATACTCATCATACAAGCATTCCCCTTAAGATTGGAAGCAAAACAGGGATGTCTGCTTTCATCTCTCTTATTCAGTTTAGTACTGGAAGTCCTAGCCATAGCAATCAGATAAGAAGAAGAAATAAAAGGCATCCAAATTAGAAAGGAAGAGGTAAAACTGTCTTTATTTGCAGATAACATGATACTGTACATACAGAACTCCAAAGATTCCACCAAAAAACTACCAGAACTGATAAATGAATTCAGCAAAGTAGCAGTAGAAAAATTAATATTCAGAAATCGGTTGCATTTTTATATGCCGGTAATGAACTAACAAGGAAATTAAGAAAACAATCCCATTCACAATTGCTTCAAAAATAATAAAATACCTAGCCATAAACCTAACTGAGGATGTAAAAGTCCTGTATTTGGAGAATTATAAGACACTGAAGAAAGAAATTAAAGAAGATACAAATAAGTGGAAGCATATACCATATTTATGGGTAGGAAGAATTAACATCAGTAAAATGTCCATACTACCCAAAGCAATCTATAGATTCAATGCAATTCCTGTAGGATTCCAATGACATATTTCACAGAGCTAGAACAAATATTTTAAAAATCTATATGGAACAACAAAAGGCCCTGAATAGCAACAGTGACCCTGACAAAGAAGAACCAAGTCTGAGGAATCATGACAAAGAAGAACCAAGTCTGAGGAATCATGCTACCTAATATCAAACTATACTACAAGGCCACAATAATCAAAACAGCCTGGTACTGGCATAAAAACAGACACGTAAATCACTGGAACAGAGTAGAAAGGCCAGAAATAAACCCACAATTTTATAGTCAATTAATATTTGACAGAGAAAGCAATCATATACAATGGGCTAAAGATAGTTTATTTCAATAAATGGTCTTGGGAAAATTAGACAGATAGATTCAGAAAAATAGAAGTAGACCGCCTTTTTATCCACACACAAGAATAAATTCAAAATGGATCAAAGACTTAAATGTTAAACCTGAAACCATAAAAATCCTAGAAGAATACATAGACAGCAAAATCTTGGACATTGCTTGTAGAAATTATTTATTGTACATATCTCCCCAGGCAAGGGAAACGAAAGAAAAAATAAACAAGTGGGACTTGTTTATCAAACGAAAAACTTTGCACAGCAAAGGAAATCATTAACAAAATAAAAAGACAACCCACATAATGGGAGAACATATTTGCCCATACATCTGATAAGGGATTAATATCCACATTTATAAAGTACTTTCAAAACTCAACACCAAGAAAAAAACCACCAAACCAATTAAAAACTGGGCAAAGGACCTGAATAGACACTTCTCCAAAAAGGACATACAGCTGGCCAATAGATATATGAAAAGATGCTCAATGTCCCTAATTATTAGACAAATGTAAATAAAAACCACAGTGAGATACCATCTCACATCTGTCCGAATGGCTATCATCAATAACTCAAAAAACAACAAGTTCTGGCAAGGAAGTGGAGAAAGAGGATACTGGTACTTTTGCACTGTTGGTGGGAATGCAGACTGGTACAACCCCTGTGGAAAGCAGTATGGAGATACCTCAAAAAATTAAAAACGAATTTGCCTTTTGACCCAAAGATTCTACTTCTGGGAATATATCTGAAGGAACCCAGAACACTAATCTGAAAGAACATGAGCACCCCTATGTTCATTGCAGCACTATTTACAATCACTGTGACATGGAAGCAGCCAAGGTGTCCATCAGGAGACAAGCAGATTAAACAACTATGGGATATTTACACAATGGAATTCTACTCAGCTGAAAAAGAAGAAAATTTACCCTTTTCAACAGTATGGATGGACCTGGAGAACGTTATGCTAAATGAAATAAGCCAGTCAGAGAAAGACAAGTCCCATACAATTTCACTCATATGTGGAATCTAATGAACAAACTGGACTAACAAACAAGACAGAGATAGATTCCTAGATGGAGAGCAGATGACAGCTGGTGGGGCAGGGAGAGGTTAGGGAGCAAAGGGATTGAGCAAAAAAGAAAAAGGACTCATGGACAACAGGGTGGTGATTGCTGGGGAGAGAAGGGTATAAGGGGAATAAATGTAATGGGAAAATATATAATAAAGGTAAAAAAATTAAAAAAGATCAAAGTAGCAAGAGAAAAAAGAATTACCTACAAAGGAGTCCACATAAGGATGTCAGCTGATTTCTCAAAAGAAACTTTGCAGGCAAAAGGGATTGGCAAGAAGTATTCAAAGTCATAAAGACAAGGACCTACATCCAAGATTACTCTACACAGCAAAGCTGTCATTTAGAATGGAGGGGCAGATAAAGAGCTTCCCAGACGAGGTAAAGTTGAAGGAGTTCATCATCACCAAGCCTTATTACATGAAATATTAAAGGGACTTAAGAAAAAGAAGGTCAAAACTATGAACAGTAAAATGACAACAAACTCACATTATCAACAACTGAATTTTAAAAAACAAACTAAGCAAACAATTAGAACTGGAACAGACTCATAGAAATGAAGATCACATGGAGAGTTATCAGCAGGATAGGGCAGGGGGAGAATAAGGGAAAAGGTACAGAGATTAAGAAGCATGAATGGTAGGTGCAAAATAGACAGGGGGAGGTTAAGAATAGTACAGGAAATGGAGAAGCTAAAGAACTTATATGCATGACTCATGGACATGAACTAAGTGGGGGATTGCTGGAGGGAAGGGGGGTACCGACTGGGTAGAGGGGGCAAAGGGGAAAAGATTGGGACAACTCTTATTGCATAATCAATAAAATATACTTAAGTAAAGAAAATATATATTAAATATTTTTTAAAGATTTTATTTATTTATTTTCAGAGAGAGGGGAAGGGAGGGGAAAAGAGAGGAAGAGAATCACAGATGTGAGAAAGAGCATTGACTGGTTGCCTCTCACACATGCTCTCGACTGAGGACCAGACCCGTAACCCAGGCTTGTGCCCTGACCGGGAATCAAACCAGTGACCTTTTGCTCTGCAGGATGCTCTTCAGGACGATGCCCAACTAACTGAGCTGCACCATTCAGGGCCACGAGTTGACTTTTGCTTTTTAAAATCCAGTCTAACCATCTCTGACTTTTGATTAGAGTGTTTAGCTCCTTCATTTAATATAATTATTAATGTAGTTGGTTGAGATAGACCATTGTGCTATATTTTTAACTTATCTTTTTTTGCTGTTGTTTCTTCTCTATTCCTTCTTTATTACTTTTTGTGCTTAGAAAATTATATTTTTAATTCCATCTTAATTCCTGTATTAATTTGATAGCTCTATTTCTTTGCCTTACTTTTTTAGTAGTTCCTCCAAAGATGTAGCAAGCATCTTTAACTGATGATCCCAGTCTGTCTCAAGTGAATGCTAATGCACTTCCGACAAAATGCAGGGACTCATCACCAGTCTAGTAGCATTTTCCCCTATGTTGTGACACTGTTGCCACATCTGCATATTGTAAACCCCACGACAAAGTGTATAATATTTGCTTTAAAGATTCTTGCGCATTTTAAATAAATTAAGAGAATAAAAGAGACAGTATAGAAGCATAATCTTTCATATTTATGCACATATTTACCAGTTCCAGTGTTTTCCTTTCTTCCTCTGCTTCTGAGTTACCATCTGGTTTATCATTTTCCTTTAGCCTGAGGGACTTCCTTTAGCATTTCTTATAGTGCAGATATACTAACAACAACTTCCCTTGGTTTGTTTATTTAGAATCGTCTCTATTTTGTCTTCATTTCTAAAGAATAGTTTAGATGTATAATTCTTAGCTGACAAGTTTTTCTTTTAACGTTTGAATTGTCATTGCAATGTTTTCTGGCTTCTATTGTGTCTTAAAAGAAGTCAACAATTATCTGTACTGTTTTCACTGTTTATTCATTTAAACATATTTTCTGCTCCTGTCTCTCTCCTCCCCTCTTAGGATTTTAACTGTGTGTGGAATACACTGTTTCCTGTGATCCCACACAGGTCTCTAAGATTCTGTTCATTTTTCTTTAATCTTTTCTCCCCCCAACTCTGCAGATTTATAATTTCTATTGACCTAACTTTAAGTTCTCTAACTACTTTTTTTCACGTCAAAACTTCTGTTGAGCTTATCTAATAAACTTTTGATTTCAGCATGGTACTTCTCAGCACTAGAATTTTCATCTGGATCTTTTTATAGGGACTATTTTCTAGTGAGGTTCCTTATTTATCAGTCAATATTAGCATATTTCCCCTTAATTATTTAAATCTATGCTTTTTTATTCCTCAGACATAGTTATAAAGCTGCTTTGAGAATTTTTTTTTTCCTAAAGCTAACACCTAGGGCCATTAGAAACCTATTTTTATTGACTGGTATTATTTCTTGTTTGTTTATCATACTTTTCTGTTTGTTTATCTATTTTTTCTGGTTAAATAATCTGTTCAGTGCTTTATTCTTCTTATGATGTTTTTTGTTTCAGCAGGTAGCTACCTCGTCTGCACTCAAAACTGCAAAATCTATCTGTCCGAGAGTGTACAGCCATTGACGTCTCCGCTCAGTTTTGTTCTGTTTGTTTCTGGAAGAGGAGTGCTTGGCTCCCTAAGGTCTTCCCTGCACCTACATGGTTTATCGGTAAGTCAGTGATTTGGGCAGAGGTTGTGCTCCGACACCTCAAGTCTGCGAGCTCTCTGTCCGTTGCTGTCTGAGGTGTGTAGGCTGAGGAGAGTGTTAGAAAAGTACAGCGATTTTACAAGTCTCCCCACACTGTCCATTTCTTTGGGTTATACACAGGGTTTAGCACTTATTTATTTATTTATTTGTATTTTTAAAGAGTATATTTATCTATTTTTAGAGAGAGAAGAAGGGAGGGAGAAAGAGAGGGAGAGAGAAACATCAATTAGTTGTCTCTCCCAGGCCCTCAACTGGGGTCCAGCCCACCCCCACAACCCAGGCATGTGTCCTGATTGGGAATCAATCTGGCAACCTTTTGATTCAGAGGCCAGAACTCAATCCACTTAGCCACACCCGCCAGGGCAGTTTAGCACTTCATGAGAGCTATGCAGAGATTCTATGATATCAGCCCCCGTCTGGCTCTCTCATTTCTAAAATTTCCCCATACTAACTGTTCTGCCATCCTCCCCAAACTGAGACAACCATTTTATTCAGCTGATGAGGCTGTAGATTTTTGCTACTCAACATGGGTGTAGGTGCATGCGAATGCCTCCTGCCTCCTGCCTAGCATGAAGGCCATGAATTTATTCTTCTCTTGGGTATGGTAATTTTCATGAGTAAGACTTCTTACATTGTTGCCTCACTTTGGTCACTTTCCAGTTCTATGAAATTGTAGCTGTTAATAATTTTGTCCAGTTTTATACTAGTTTGCCGTGGGGGGAAATTTGTCTACCTCTCCTTCATGCCAACATTATAGAAAGTAGAATCTCCAAACAGATTTTTTTTTAAGAAGAGGGAGGGTGGGGGAGAGAGAGGGAGAGAGAGAGGGTGGGGGAAGAGGGAATGAGAGACACTGATGTAAGAGAGAAACATCGTTTAGCTGCCTTCTCCTACGTGCCCCATCTGGGGATCCGACTTGCAACCTGGGTATTTGCCCTGACCAGGAATCGAACCCATGACCTTTCAGTCTATGGGAGGACATTCAAACTAAATGAGAGCCACTCTAACTGGCCAGGGCAAAACAGGCTTTTTTGGTAGAAATTTACAAATTGAATGTAAGATTCATGTGGACATACAAAGGACCTAAAATAGTCAGATAATTTTGAAAAAGTAAAAGAAACTTGTTCTATGACTCCAAGACTTATTGTACAACTAGTATGATTTTAGCATAAGGAGAGACACATAGGTCAATGGAGAGAAGTAAAAACAGTCTAAATCACATATGATCAATTTATTTTTGACAATGGTGCTGAGGTATTTTATGGGGATAGTATAGTCTTTTCAACCAATGGTGCTACAATTGGCCCTTACTTTACACCACACACACGCATCAACTTGAAATGTATCACAGTCTTTGCCCTAATTGTAAGGGCAAAGACTATTAAAAATATGGGAAACTTAGGATCTTTGTAACTTTGAAGTAAGCAAAGATTTTTTTTTTGATGGGCATAAAAAGTATAAACTCTAAAAGAAAAATATTGATAAATTGGACTATATCAAAATCAAAATCATTTTTTCTTGGAAAGACTTTGTTAAGAAAATGGAAAGGCCAGACACCAACTGGGAGAAAGTTCTGCAAAACATTCATCTGGTAAAAGACTTGTATCCAGTTTTCTCTGACCGGCTTTTATTTAATTTATTTCACTTAACATAATACTCTCCAGGTCCATGGATTCTGTTGCAAAATGTGTTCAATTTCCTTGTAATTTTCACTTGTTGGAAGAACTTGAAGAAGGACAAAAAAAAGTAGGTACGGTATGGTTAGCTGGGGCCTTGAAGGTGATGAAGATGTGACACTTACAAGGTGGACAGGCATGGTTATTGGACCACCAGGACTGGAATAATTGAGGAAAGCTGAACCATGGAGAAAGTTATGCGTGTATTAAGCCTGAAAGAACTGACTCGTAGGATTTTAGAAGGTGGTGATGGGGATGGAGAGCATTCCAGGTAGAGAAGAGAAAAGATCAATTATGAAAACAGAATACATAGTCTGAAAGGAGAATGTGGCCCTAAATACCCATAAGCCCCTCCATCTGTTAGATTTGTAACCAAAATTAATATGAATGAAATAAATGATTCCAGTGGAATGGTAGATGCACGGAGTATATCAGTGTTAGCAAAATGGCCAAATTCATACAATATTAAAGTTATACTTCAAGATCTAAGAATCTAATGATGTCCAAAGAAAATATGAAGCTTTGAGCCACCAGAAGGACAAACACAAAACAATTAATTTTAGTGGATCTCAAACTTGTCTTAAATCCAGTCTTCTAGTGGACCCACAGTCTTCTAATCAAGACATGTTAATGTCTTAATAAATATCAAAATGCAAAATAACCAAAAATTAAGTAAAAGAATTCTACCTGGTAAACATGACCTGAACATTTGTAAAAATATATTTAATATATGTATATGCATTACATTTTCAGGTAACAGGAGGAAAAATGCAGCATAATTTTTTTAAGACACGGTCATTTAAACATGAACCTGGAGTATTCAAAATAGAATTCAAGTTTCCAAGATGAAAGGGTGGTGAGAAGTGTCAGATAGCTGTGGAAGCATGTGTGTCTCTAAAAAGTAAAAATCTCAAGAAGGAATAAGAGAAATTGTATGCTTTATCCATCACGCTCAGTGAAAGAGCTTCAGTTTGAATTGTCTAAACCAGTGGGTACAATGAATATTGCCACAAATTGTTTTAGTTTTTGAAGTGGTGTGGGTGCTGACCACCAGCAGTATCAAAAATATGTCCAGGGTTGTTTTGATACATTTATTCATAATAAAAAAATTCGTGGGGAATGTCAATTAATTTCTGTTAAAAGATGTTTCTGTGTGTTACATGTAACAGACATTGGAAATTTTCTTTAGTCTTTTCTTGATGAGACCATGGATTTAAGTTTAAGTGAAATCAGCAAAAAGAAATAGGTGTATGGATATGATTTTACAGTCTTAAAATGTACATAAAATGTGGATTGTGTCCTCAGAAATGGTGCCATTTCCATAATATTACATTGATGTAGCATTTGTACAGTGCCTTGTCAAGATAGCAAAAATTGGAATTATTGTAGCTTTTCCTCTATACATCATTTTTATTGTTTACCTTATTTTGTACACTTCTTGTGATTGGAATTGGCAGAGTATTTCAGAGAACAAATTACCTGATTAGTTTAATTTCTCCTTTGGAGAAGGAGAAATCCCAGGTACTATATTTTGACTTTGATTTCTCCAGAAATATATCAAAAAGATGTTAGAATTCTAGCAATTTTTATAGAATTATAAATTATCTAACTACACATCCTATTTTTTCTTCATAGCATCTTTTTTCTTTATTTTTCTGTGACATTTTCCCCAATGCTTTTAATACTAACTGCGATTAATTTTATCCATTTCATTTATCTTTCATTTTGGCAGATATGTAATTCTTAACTGTGGTTCTGGTTTTACTAAAGTGATGAGAGGTTGTAAGTTACTGGTTTTCATTTCAAAGCACTAGGTATAAAACTTTATTGAAAAATTGCCATTGCTGTTGTAGCTCAGTGGAAGGAGTGTGGGCCTGTGAACCAAACAACCGCGGTTCGATTCCCAGTCAGGGCACATGCCTGGGTTGCAGGCCAGTTCCCAGCAGGTGATGCAAGAGAGGCAACCATACATTGATATTTCTCTCCCTCTCTCCTTCCTATCCCCTCTAAAGAGAAATAAATAAAATCTTCAAAAAAAAAAACTTTATAGAAAATACTATTTTCCTCACTAAACAAAAAGAAAGGTAATTAATAATGACAAATTTCTTAAACATGCCCTGACATGTTTTTATCAATTTCATCCAAATTTAAAGCTTTGAGCTACCTTTCCTTGGTCATTGATATATTAAACTCAGCGATACTTTGACTAAACTATTACATTCAACATGGCTATTCTATTTTGATTATCAAAGATGTTTAAAGTGCTTTAAAATGACACATAGAGCATATGTAATTTATTAAAATAGGTTGACATCAACTATTACCTTGGCACATTCTTAACATTTTTATTTTCTATTTTTTATAATATTTTATTTATTTATTTTTAGAGAGAGGGGAAGGGAGAGAGAAAGAGGGAGAGAAACATCCATGTGTGGTTGCTTCTCACGCACCCTCCACTGGGGACTGGGCCTTCAACCCAGGCATGTGCCCTGACTGGGAATTGAACCTGCAACCCTTTGGTTCATGGACCAGCATTCAGTCCGCTGAGCCACAGCAGCCAGGGCACATTCTTAAAACTTTTAAATTGTTAAAGCACATTAAGCTGAATTACACTGATGTCATATATGGGAGTTTGATGGTTACTGGTGGTCTAAATCAATCTATTTCATAACTTCTTTGCCACTTCAAAAAAAAAAAAACTTGTATCCAGAATATGTAAAGAAATCCTATAACTTAATAAGAGGAAAAAATCCTAATTTAAAAACTGGGCAAACAATATGCAAATGTATTTCACCGAAAAAAAATTTGGATGATAAACACATAAAACAGATGCTTAACATTGTTAGTCAGTAGAGAAATGCAAATTAAAACAATGAGATGCCACTACATTTTCACTAGAATGGCTAAAGTTAAAAAGATCAGCCATATCAAGAGCTAGTGAGAATATGAAGCTGCTGGACCTCTCATACATTACTGGCATGGATGAAAAAATGGTGCAACCTCTTCGGAAAAAGCGTGGCTGTTTCTTATAAAGTTAAATACAGAAACCAGCAACCCCATCTCTGGTTATTTAGCCAAGAGAAATGAAAACATATATTTACATAAAGACCTGTACCTGAATATTCAAAGTAGTCTTAGTCATAGTAGCCCAAACCTGGAAACAACTCAAATGTCCCTCAGCTGGTAAAGGGATAAACACATTGTGGTATATTTGTAAAATGATATAGTATTCATTGTAGTATTTCATTTCTTATGCTGAATGCTATTCAGCATAAAGAATGAAATACACACACACACATATAATGTAACAACATGGATGAATCTCAGACCTATTATGCTAACTGCAAGAAGTCAAGGGACTGCATACTGTATGATTGCATTTATATAAAATTCTAGAAAAGATGAGACAATCACTACAGAGAAGTGGTTGTTAGGGGCTGAGGGTGGTGTGGAGATTGACTGCAAAAGGGCAAGAGAGAACTTTTTGAGGTAAACAAGTATGGTAGATTATGTTGTGGTGGTGGTTACATAATGGTATATATTTAGCAAAATTTATTGAATTGTACTCTTAAGTTGAGTGAATTTCATTGTATGTACATTGCTTGATAGTATATCTGATTAAGAAAAAAGCAAGGGAATGATAAAGACAAAATTCATATAGTGATGCAGGGAGAGGGAATGTGAGAGATGCACGTGAGAATATTGGTGATGTTTTTAATAGTTTTTTCTGTATATTAAGTTAAAATTTAAAATAACAGGGGGAAATGAGCCAATAAGGGATAAGAAATGTGGACATGTGCAGATAACCTTAGTAGTTTAAGGAAGAGGCTACAGGAGATTATGATGGCAAAGCCATTGTTTGTTTTTAAATATGAGAGATGCTAGAACACGTTATACCAATGAGAATGACTTTCTAGAGTGGGAAAGGATGGTGTGGAACAAAAAGGGGACTGAGGAGGAGCAGAGTCCTTGGGAAGGCACAAGGGGATGGCTCCTGAAGTCAAGGGGAGCGTGAGTGGCCTTTGGTCATGGGAAGATGTCTTTTGCGGTGACAAGAAGGAATAAGGAAATGGGTACAGATTCACTCGGGTGGAGGAACTTAGTGGTGGGAAGAGGAAGCAATTTCTTTGTGAAAAATTTCTATTTTCTCCATGATGTAGGAGTCAAGGTCATCAGCAGAAGTGGGGAGGGGGAGGAGATTCGAGGAGAGTGTTTGAAATGGCCGTGCGGAGTGTGCAGTGAGGATCCCGACAGGGAGTGTATGCTTCCTACCTGGTTTGCAGCACACCCTCCTTCAACACCAGCTGCACGCAGGGCCTCTGCTGGCTGAGGGCTCTGTGCTGTCATGGCTGTGGTCTGGAGGGGAGAAGGCTCAGTGTGAGTAAGAGGCAGCAGAGGAGACAGCTGTCTTCCCGGCAGTCTCTTTGTCTCGGATCTGCAGTCAAAAACATTGACTAGAGATTTGTTTACAGCATTTTGTTATCCATGGAGGGTTTGCTTGCTAATCTAATGTTTCCAGCTAGGCCAGTGCTAAACAGAATGTTTTTTTTAAGGTAGTTTCTGTTTGGGGCATTTGTACACGGTGTTTTTGATGTGTACTGAATTGAGCAGTTGATTGCTCCTTTTGTCATGCCCCCATTCTGTGTGCTATACTGTCATGTGGGTTATAGTGTGTGTGTATACATATGTGTGTGCGCAGTATAAGTGTGTATATGTGTGCATGCATATATGTGTGTATACTATATGTGTGTGTATGTGTATATGCACATACACACAATGTATGATATCCATAACAGTTTTTCCTACTTAAGATATAATTTGTGCTTTACCTTTCTGTCTGTGTCAGGTTGTAGGCATTCAATAAAAGTAGAATAAACTAATCAAGAAATCAAAATGTATTTATTGAATATTTATTACAGTGCTTGGGAGACAGGCTTTAGCAAGAAGTGTGGACAGACAATGCCCTCAGGTCACCTACAATCTGGTTGGTAAGACATATACATACATATTAAGGAAATGATGTGGTGTACTATCAACATACAGAATTTGGAGTTGAATTTGAAGTCTAAAGGAACTAATTATATTTATGACCTTGAGCAACTTGCTTTACTTTTCTAGGCCTTGGTTACCTTATTTATAAAAAGTGGCAGCTTAGATTATTGTGAGAAATAAATAGTATAGGTATCATACTACTTGAGCGTAATTTGAAGAGTTCAATGAAGTTGACCTTGTCACATGAAAATATCTCGTCAGTTAAGTGCCACATTCAAAGTGCAGACAATTGTTCTCTCACCTGTAAACAGAGACCATATCAACACCTCCTTCTTACAGTCACTATGGGAATTGTGCTATAACAATACTAGGTTGATACCTGGATGATTTCCTTTGGTTTTCACAATAATGCTGAGGTTGGAGGATTCTTATGCCTGTTTCACAGATAAGGAAACTAAAATACTGAGAGATGAATTGGTTTTTCCAAGGTCACACAACTAGTACATGGTAGAATCAAAGGATACAAACCCAAGCAGCCTTTTAACGAGATGTTAGTAATAGTAGTGCTATTAGTAGTATCAGTACTACTACCAATAGGTGTAGGAACAAAGAGTAAGAGTTAACTTTTGTGGGGATGGGCACAGCACACTTCTTGGGCCTTTCTGACCCCTGCAAAAAGTGTGCCTTACAGGAAAGCAGTACAAAGTGAGGCCAAAAAAGATGGGCAGAGCTGATAACGAGAGAACTACATATATAAAACTGTATATGTGAGACATGTTTGTTGTGAGCAAAGGGGCTCTTTGGTCTACTGTGCCAGCCTGGAACTCAAGACGTGGGTAGGATAGAGATAAAGATTTGCAGAGGGGGGTGCCCAAAGGTGGTAAAACATAATGTCTTACATTCTTGCAGAACTTTACAGTTTGCCTAGAGCTTTCATATCCAAGGTGTTTGCTGATGCTCACAATGACCTTGTCATTAGGGAATATAGGTCACGCCCATTGACTATCACCTGCAAGATGCCTACTCCAAAGCGGACACTTAATTAAATCACTTCCTTGTTTGTAGACAAGACAATGAGGGTCAAAGATGTTAAGTAACTTGCCCAAGTTCACGGAGCCAGCAAGTGTTGGAGCTAGGACTTGGACATAACTGCTTTGCTCCCAGCTTATTCAGTTTTCCACACTCTGCATCATCAGCTCAATAGTTAATCCTACATAATTCATCCAACAAACAATTGAGTACCTACTGTCTGTCTCATATAGTATCAAGTTACAGGAATGCAAAGATAAGTATGTGTAGTGCTCACGAACCTTTGGGGAAAATAAACTGTTTCTTAAAAAAAGAATTTGACAAGTGCTGAGACGGTGGTGGAAGAACAAGTGTTACAGGGTGTGTGCATGCGGGGAGAATGACTTCACAGAGAAGGCAGAGTTTGAACTGAGGCATGTATCCAAACTACGCTCTCCCAGATGGTCTGAGTCTTCCACTTAACCCTCCAGGATGTCATGGTTTAGTGGACACGCTGGAAACAGGAAGCTTCTAAGAGGAGAAACAGGGTAAGCAAGAGGCAGAGGGAGTAGACAGACGTAGCAAGACCCAGGGTCTTGCACCCTGGGATCTCCCTTTGAGAGAACCAGCTGTGAGGAGTGCAGGAGTGGACAGCCTCCAGCGGCTGCCCCTCTGGGCTGCACTGCAGCAGCCCGGTGAAGGTGGCACTTCCTGGCCTTGTCAGAGCATGGCAGAGGCACCAGAGCTACGTTGTTCCTGTCCAGCATGGAAGCATTCCAACAAGTCCTTTTGCTCAGGAGCCCGGCCTGACCAACACCTTCTCAGAGCTGCACGTCCAGCAGCCTAGTGATTCTAGACTGATCCTCCTGCCTCCCCCTCTCCTTTCACAACTGTCAGATGTGCATCCTGCTACAAGGCTCTGCCCACCTGTGCCCACTACCTTCTCATTGAAATGACACACGAGTCAGACGGGGAGAGACACCGAGGGCAAAATATTGGGAAATACCTTTATTGTGTGAGTGAGGAGCGGAAAATGAAGAACACCATTGTGTTAAGAGGAAACTCAGCAGAAAGCCCTGTGACCACAATGTGGAGAGAAGAAATCTCAGGAGGACGGTCCCCAGCTGGATTCTGTAGAGAAAATAAGGGTAGTGAGAATACTCACAGTTACATGCCAGGCATAAGAGTCAGTGCTAAAAAAAGTGTTGATTGGATGAATAAACAGAAACAGAGAACTATTGGGGTATTTAAAGCCAGCAGCTGCAACAGCAAACCCCTAAATTCTCAGTTGGTTTAATCTGGTAAAGTTTTGTTTTTCGCTCGCAGCAAAACCAGTGCCGTTCAGAGCTTTCTCTGGGGCTTATCCATGTAAAGTGGGTTGCTGTGGGTGCCAGGGAAGGGGAGGAGGGAGACGGAGCATGTGGCTGGGAAGGTTTTTAAAGGTGTGAGTTAGGAGTAGTCTGCATCACTTCTTCTCACACCCCATGTGCCAGAAACCCAGACACATGGTCTCAATCTAACAGGGAAGGCGGGCAGAGAAAAGATCTGTTCCTGGGTGCCCAGGAAGAGGAAAATGAAACAAGGCTGGGTAAGCCCACGGCATTAACTCTGCCACATGTTAAATGCTGAAGTGTTCGGCAAATAGGAACTCACTATAAACCTTCAAAAAAATGAGTGTATACGTGAAGAGATGGGGGAGGGGGCATTTAAATTATTCAAATATTTTAGTAGAGTGAGCAGACAGTCCAACTGCAAGAAGTGAGTAAAAGCGGGGAGGGTTGTGAGGAAGTGGAGGTAACTCAGCTCTGCCTCCAGGAATCCTTCCATGCTGCCCACCTCCACCCTCTGACCCCAGGGCTTAAATTGCTCTCAGCTCCCACACACCCTTGCATCAGCCCACCCTACAACTGCATGGAAATCACCAGCTCCCCTTCCTAGACCACGTGCTCTGTAAGGAGGAGGGTGTGCACGCTGCATGCTGTATCCC
Source organism: Carollia perspicillata (assembly GCA_004027735.1). Classification (NCBI taxonomy): domain Eukaryota; kingdom Metazoa; phylum Chordata; class Mammalia; order Chiroptera; family Phyllostomidae; genus Carollia; species Carollia perspicillata. The sequence continues at coordinate 29,971 of PVKM010008715.1, forward strand.
CGGCCCCTTGCACAGTGCCTGGCACAGAGACACTATCTGTTGGATGAGTGAAAAGCATTCTCCACTTTGGAGATTCTAGTTAGTGTAGGGGACCTGGGGTGAAGAAGGGGCATCTTTCCTTTTATAATATTTATTTTTTTTAATTGTGGTGTAATGTACATAACATAAAAATTACCACTTAACCATTTTTAAGTGCACAGCTCTGTGGCATTACGTACATTCTCATTGTGCATCCATCACCACCATCCATCTCCAGAACTCTTTCATCTTGGAAAACTAAAACTCACTACTCATGAAACGACTGCCCATATGCCCCTTCCCACTGCCCCTGGCCACCCCCAGCCTACTTTGTCTATATGAGTTTAACTGCTATAAGCAGAATCATATAGTATTTATCCATTTGTGACTGAGTTATTTCACTTAATGTAATGCCTTCAAGGTCCTTCTACGTTGTAGCATGTGTCAGAAATTCCTTCCTTTTCAAGGCTGAGTAGTATTCCATTGCATGCATATATCGCATTTGTTTGTTCATTTGTACATAGACATGTGGGTAGCTTCTACCTTTTGACTATTGTGAATAATTCTCCTATGAACATCTGTGTACACACATCTCTTCATGACTCTGTTTTCAATTCTTTTGGGTATATCCATGCATTTTTCATGTGCTTCCAGTGATTGGAACGCCTCCCTTTCATACAAAAGAGGAGAGTTGAGGGGAATGAGGAGGAATACAGGCTTTGGGGGATAAGTGACAGCATGGGGGTCAGGAGGGGAGAGGCTGGGACAAGATGCTGGGTGCAGTGGAAGAGCTTATTATGGCCAGGAACCACAGGGAGACGAGGAGGAAAGTCACAGCTCTCTGAAAAGATAGGATGTCCGATGACCTAATTTTTTAAGTAAAGGTGGTGTTATCTGCTGACCAGCGAAGGGACTGGGGTGGAAGTAAGATTGGAGCTAGAGGAAAGAGAGGATTCATAGCCGTGTTGAGAGGAATGCAATTGGGAGATGACGGGAAGACAAATGGTCGAAGGACAGAGACAAGGAAAGGACCCAGTGGCATGTGTGTGAAGAGAGGAGGTGAAAGTGGAAGGAATTCCTTTTTATTAAAATCAAGCTCACATGAGGGCAGGGAGGGAAGGAAGTTTGCGGCAAGTATGTTCAGAAATGGATGAAAAATCATTAGAAGGCTAGTAGGACATTTGCAAGGGCCCAGGTGGCCACGTGGCAGCCCAGCTCACGTGGTGGGCTTTGGGGCTCCAGAGCAAGGCGGAGAAAATGGACCATGGAAATGATCCAGGTTTGGAAATGGGCGAGAGGATGTGGCAGAAGGTCAAGGGAGGGGAGGGAGGCTAAACACCAAAGTGCTGAGCATCGCATGCCTAAACAAACCCATGGACTCATAGAGATTTCCTGGTACAAATAAGGAGAGTCGTCATGGCAAACATAGACACTATTATCTTATCCCAACAAATCAATTGCAATACCCCTCTGAACCTGCCCTTGCTGAGAGCCATCTCTCTCTCTAGACTGTCTTCCCAGCCCAGGAGAACTTACCTAATAGATCAGGGTTTCCCTGGCTGCATCCAGGAACCAGAATTCTCCCTTTGTGCCTGCCTCATAGCTCCGTGGCTGCAGCCTGCAGCTCAGTCCAGGACCACCAGTAACAGATATCGAAGACCTCAGGGAGTCCCCCCAATGACAACGAGTCAAGGCAGTCACTTTGCACTTCTAGAAATCCTTACCCTTTCTACTTTACCCTGGCAGCTCTGGGCTGCAGTGACAATGTCCCCAGTGACCTCATTGGGAACGCATCTTTGTAACAAGGAAAAAATCAGAAAATTTCTAAGCAATTGTACTGAAAAATCAATTTCCACCCTCCTTCCTCCCTCCTCTTCCCTTCCTCCTTGATGACCCAATCTATCATTTTCTTTTAATCCTCACCCAAGGATATCTTTACTGATTTTGGAGACATGGAGGGAGAGACAGGGAGAGAAACAGTGATGTGAGAGAGAAACATGCCCTGATCAGTGATCGGGTTGCACCTAGGTATGTGCTGACTGGGGATTGAACCCACAACTTTTTGGTGCATGGGATAACACTCTAACCAACTGAGCCATCTGGCCAGGGCTGATGACCTAATCTATCCTTGTGATCTGGAACTTTCTTTATCTGGTATCTTACGACCAACACAAAGCTTTGCTCCCATTTCCCTGGGATGCCCATTTTCCCCTTAGTCTTTCTTGGCATTGTTCCAGCTCTTTTCACTGCTCTGCGGGTCTCAGCTCCATCCCTGCGTAATTGCTCAGATGACCTCCTGCCTGCTCTGAAAAATCTGTCAGCTGCTGCCTGCTGCTCGCTGTCTGTTATCTTTTACTTGCTCCACTGGGTTTTTGGCTGCCCTGTGGACATTGCTGCTGTGCTAGGACTAGATATAGATCTGTTTGTTTTTCTAAGCAGCCTCGTACACTACTAGCATTTCGCTGTCCTCATTTTATTGCCTTTCTTTCTCTTTTCCCTCCTTACCTGCTTCCAGTTGAGGGCAGGAGTGGCAGAAGAGCTCCAGAACTGCGGCAGCCTGGAGCAGCCATTATGCCACCAGAGCCCTTGGAAGTGTCCAAAGTGACAGTGTCCTTCAATTGCAACTGCAAATAAGCAGGCAGCCTGGCAACTGGCCAGCTAACTCTGGGACAACCCAATCCTCAGATAATATGGAGGAAATTAACTTTAATAAAATAGCCAGACAAAGTTAACCATAAGTCCTGTGGGGCTGGGACAAGAAAAATGTGTAAAAGGAAGTGTCCTCCTGTTTCTTCTGTGAGTGCCAGGGCAACACTGTCATGTGTTGAGTGGTTTCTTACTGACAGTGGGAAGTGAGGCCACTCCAGGGCTCTTCTTAGAAATTGCCCATGACCCTCCTTGCTTCATTTCCAGCACGCTTCCACTTCATTCCAGCTTCTGCAGAGCTGCTGACCTTTGACCCATCTGTTTGCTTCTGGACACTGGTATTGGCCCTCCACTTTCTGTGTTTGTATTGCCAGCACTCCCTGGGGATTTAGGCTCTTTCAATTCTTGGCTGCAAGCACCTCACGCTAGTTTCGGCCCCATTTTTAGCTAACTCCAGGTGCTACAGCCAGGCTTTCCCTCTCTGTCCAGGCCTTCAGAAAATGCCAAGTTTGGGAGATGGGAGTTGGTGGGCTGTGGTGGAACACAGTTCACAAGGAGTATCTGAAGGATGCTTGTCCCTGTGTAGTAGAAATGGGAGATGGGAGAATATCCAAGAAAGAAGTGGAGAGAGGTTTGGAATAAGTTCTTTGCAATATGAGTTTTTAAAAAAGAAAAAAAAATGTATTTACAGGGGAAAAATTTGAGTATCCGTCAAGTGGTTAAGAATATCATAAATCCAAAATTTACAAAAGTCCTGTGAAATAGGGAAAAACATAGAATCAAATGTTAGCGCTGAACATGAGAATCCACATAAGAATCAGTCTGTGTAAAATGTAATAATAATAATCTAGACCAACTCAGAGGTGGCTTAAACTCTTTAAGGTAAATACTCCTCCATGAGCAAAAGAGTGAGGCTATCTGGCCTTACTCTCATTCTTCCACAGACCTATTTTACAGGTATTTTTGAACATCAGCCAAGTACCTGCCTCGTGCTAGATGCCATGGGAGATATAAAGAAGTAGAACATTTTGTGCATGCCCTCAAGATAGCTAGACACATGAAGTTAAGTCAAGATAAAGAAGCAAGCAAACCAAAAAAAAGGTGCTGCAAGAGAATACGATTAAGTATTGATTAAATAAGTAGTAAGTGTCCTCATGAGAAAGCACCCCAGGGGCTGGAGGGAATCACAAGAGTTCATAGACAAGGTGAGGCTCAAAGGGACCTGATGCACAGGTAAGACAAAGAAAATAGGAATGAGAGAGAGGAAGAGGACAGCTCATGCTTCCTGAAAATTGACTGAGCTCTCATTACATGTGAAGAACTAGAAGAGCCGTTCAAGCTAAAATCAACAAAGGGTACCTTTGCTATCCAAAACCTTGACAAATATCTGGTTGTTGGGGTAACAGCACAGGTGTCCTGTGTTTCAGCTGCTTTATCATGGTACTCATCAGGAAGGTGTGTTCTGGGACCTGGAGAACAAGGATATACTAGGTTCCAGATGCCTTCAGCCTCCAATAATAGGATGCCTCTCGGTGGGTTCATCAATAAAGATGTTTAATTATCTCACAAGACAAGAAGACCACAGTTGCTATAGCTGCCCGCTTATATTATGAATAGCTGCCCAAGCTATTTCTTTCACTCTGCCACCTTCCGCGGAAAGTTTTTTGCATGCCTTTAGGCTAATTTCCCCATCCATCACAGGAATGGCAGCTACAACTCCCACAGAACTGCATTCCAAGCACGAAGAAAGGGGCAGGAGCCAATGATGTCCTCCTTCTGTGGCTCTGTCTTTCCATCTAAGAAGAAAGTCTTTGACAGGGGCTCTCCAGCAGATTTTCCTTAAATCTCATTAGCCAGAATTTAATTACATGCCTAGGTCTAGCCAATTACTGGCAAAGACTTAAGCCACTCACGATTCATCCCCTTGGTCTGGAGATGACCAGCTTCCAAGAGATAAGAGATCTCTACTTGCCTGAATAAAACGAGAGTTCTGTTTGGCAGAGAAGGGAGTGGCTTTGGGGGCCGAAGACACAGGAACAAAGTCTGCCACATTCCCCAGTGTTAAGGGTTCCTGCCCATGCGGCTCCTTCAATGGCTGCAGCCTCATTTTTTCTTTGCTATAGTCAGCCCCTGACCCTGGCCTTCATTTATAACTCTTAATTTTTTCCCACTTCTTCAAATTTATTGTTCCTACATAATGGATCTGATTTATGCAGGAGAGGTAAGAAAATGCCTTGGCCATACCCAATAAAATTCAGTTTAAAAACTGTTGAAGTTAGCTAACATTTCTACAACTTCCCTTCTTAACTAGACTGGCTAAAAATGAACAAACCAATCTCTAGATAACTGCTTTTAGATAATGGGGCTTCTTATGTTGTGATTGTTAGTTGTTGTTTTTTCCTGAATTTCCTACAGTAGTGATTTTCAACTTTTTCATCTCCTAGCACACATAAACTAATTACTAAAATTAATTCTGTGGCACTAAAATTGATTTTGTGGCACACACAAAATAGGTACAATTTTGATTCATTCACACTAGATGGCTATCATTGTGTTGGCTGTTGTCATTTTGTTAATTTGACAAGCTGAAAAAAAAAGGAAGTCAGTGCCTATTTTAAAAATTCTTTTTCCTGACTGGTGTGGCTTAGTTGGTTGGGCATTGACCTGCAAACTGGAAGGTCGCCGGTTTGATTTCCAGTCAGGGCACATGCCTGGGCTGTGGATTTGTTCCTCTCTCATCGATTTTTCTCTCCCTCTCTTTCTCTTCCTCTTCCCCTCTTGTAAAAAAATAAATAAAGTCTTAAAAAAAATTCCTATGGCACACTGGTTGAAAATTGCTGCCCTATGCTAGACTTAAATCTAGAAGGCAGAGTTCATGTATTATGCAAATCTGCCTCCTGTACTCTAGAGCTATACAGTCCAATATAGTAGCTACTAGTCACATGTAAGGTTATTAAGCATTTGAAATGTGGCTAAAAAGGCTGAGGAACTAACTTTTTAATTGTATTAAATTTTAGTTAATTTAAAATTTAAAATCTGATTCAGTTACTAAAAAACTTCTAAATATGCTTGAAACAAATGAGGTATGTTAATGTACTTTTCCAACTATAAATTTTTTGAAATCCAAATATAGATTGACCATATATGAAATCTTGCATCTGAATTGAGATGTGCTGTAAGTGTAAAATACTATATTCTGTATTTTGAAGACGTAGGACCCAGGTTTTAGTGGGAAAAGAATGTAAAAAAAAACTCAAATAATTTTTTATATTGGGTGCATGAGGCAATGGAAATATTTGGAAGATATTGGGGGAAATGAAATATATTAAAGTTAATGTCACCTGTTTCTTTTACTTTTTCAAAGTCGCTGCTAGAAAATTCTAAATTACATGTGTGACTTGTATATTTCTCTTGTACAGTGCTGATCTAGTAAGTAGTGAGCACTCAAATGTTTACTGACTGAGTGCATGAGTTCAGTGACTTCACCAAGGTCACTTACCAAAAAAAAAACCCAACTAAGTCTCAGGTTCCTTTGATTCCGCCCCTCTCTTCCCACCATGCCTGGTAGTCTCCTCTATAGAAACTGTCCATGTGGAGGTGAGCTTTGCAGACTGAGGGGAGGGAAGGGCATCTGGGCTGAGGTTCCATAAAAGCAGCAGTTTATAGGAAACAAGAGTCCTCTTTGGAGGAGCAAAGGAAAGGATTTAGGATGCCAAATCTCAGAGGACACTTTTGTTTCATAATTTGGCATTTCGGGGTATCTTTTCTGCGCTCTCCAGTCATTTCATTGCACATTCTCATTCTGAAAGTTCTTTCAGTCAAAGGGCGGTTTTACACTTCTGGAATGATTTCTTGCCATCCCCCGGGCTCTGGTGACACAAAACAGACAAGAGTAACGTAGGCTGTATGCGCACACTGGAGGAAGTGCAAGAACGGAGGCCACCCACGCTGCTTGCTGCTCGCCAGAGAAGCTTGGCACTCTGGTGGCTCAGAGAGCAATTGCTCTGTTAGACCCTGCCCCAGAAGATTTGCTGGAACCGCACAGAAACGCTCCCCCAGGCTGTAAAAATTATAGCGCTGCGCTTTTCCCATAAAACATGCACAAATCCATCTGGGCCTGGGAATCACACACGGAAGTGAAAGCACAGTAATTTCATATTTTCAACTTTAGGTCCTCCTGTTCACACTGGAAGTGTCTTAATTTATGGAGGATTTCATTCAATAGACATTCATTCCACAAATACTTACTGACTACTATACTGCTGTGTGCCAAGCAATGAGAGGTGCCTGAGGTAAAACAATACACACTGTTTTACTGGGCTGCACCAAATGTAAATTACTTGTTTAGCTGGACTATAAATTAAATATGCGTACATTTATCTGAACACCAGAAATGAAGAGCAGCACAGATAATTTTTAAAAACATAATCTAAAGATACATCTTTATAGAAAATAACTAGGATTCCTCTAAACCAATTATTATTGCTATTATTATTATTATTTTGCCTCTGACAGTGATAGTAAAACATTTGGTGTAATTCTAGGAATTGATTCTAAGGCAATAATCCCATAGGTGGTCAAAACTTTGCATATATGGGTGGTCGCTGCCGTGTTAAAGAGCAGAAAACCCTCTAAATATTGAGTAAGAGGTTTCATCAAATTTGGCCCTGTCTATATGATGTGAAACTATTATAGATAAAGTTTTAAAGAATATGTAGTGATATAGGAAATGTTTTCCTTATACATTAAGGTTATTATATATTTATTTTTAGGGAGAAGGGACGAGGGGAAGAAAGAGAAGGAGAGAAACACTGATGTGAGAGAGAAACATTGATTGCCTTTCATATGCTCCCCATCCTTCTGGGAACTGAACCTGCACCCCAGGCATGTGCCCTGACCAGGACTTGAACCTGTAATCTTTTGCCTTGCAGGATGACTCCCAACTAACAGAACCACTCCGGTCAGGGCTGTACACAATTCTTTTTTAAAAATATTTTTTATTGATTTTGCCATTACAGTTGTTCCATTTCCCCCCTTCATTCCCCTCCACCCTGCACACCCCCTCCCACTCCCACTCCCCCCATTTAGTTCATGTCCATGTGTCATAAGTTCTTTAGCTTCTACATTTCCCACACTACTTTTGCCCTCTCCCTGTCTATTTTCTCCCCACCTTCTATACTATTTATTCTCTGTACCTTTTCCCCACCCTCTCCTCCCACTCCCCTGTTGCTAACCTTCCACATGATCTTCATTTCTGTGGCTCTGCCCCTGATTTAGGTGTCTGCTTAGTCTGCTTTTGTTTTTGGTGTGGATATCAATAACTGTGAGTTTGCTGTCCTTTCACTATTCATATTTTTTATCTTCTTTTTCTTAGATAAGTCCCTTTAACATTTCATATAATAAGGGCTTGGTGATGATGAACTCCTTGAACTTGACCTTATCTGAGAAGCACTTTATCTGCCCTTCCATTCTAAATGAAATCTTTGCTGGCTAGAGCAGTCTTGGATGTAGGTCCTTGCCTTTCATGACTTGGAATACTTCTTTCCAGCCCCTTCTTGCCTGTAAAGTCTCTTTTGAGAAATCAGCTGACAGTCTGATGGGAACTCCTTTGTAGGTAACTGTCCCCTTATCTCTCGCTGCTTCTGGAATTCTCTCCTTCATTTTAATCTTGGCTAATGTAATTATGATGTGCCTTGGTGTGTTCCTCCTTGGGTCCACCTTCTTTGGGACTCTCTGAGCTTCCTGGACTTCCTGGAAGTCTATTTCCTTTGCCAGATTGGGGAAGTTCTCCTTTACTATTTGTTCAAATAAGTTTTCCACTTGTTGCTCTTCCTCTTCCCCTTC
>PVKM010008716.1:0-27890 GCA_004027735.1 Carollia perspicillata
TACAAAGAACTTACATGACTCCACTCCAAGAAGACAAGCAACCCAATTAAAAAATGGGCAAAGGACTTGGACAGGCATTTCTCCAAGGAGGACATACAGAGGATTCAGAGACACATGAAAAGATGCTCAATATCGCTAGCCATCAGAGAAATGCAAATTAAAACCACAATGAGATACCACTTGACACCGGTAAGAATGGTCATCATAAACAAAGCAACAAACAACAAGTGTTGGGGAGGTTGTGGAGAAAAGGGGACCCTAGTTCACTATTGGTGGGATTGCAGACTGGTACAACCACTACGGAAAACAGTATGGAATTTTCTCAGAAAACTAAAAATAGATCTGCCTTTTGACCCAGCAATTTCACTGCTGGGATTATATCCCAAGAACCCTGAAACACCAATCCAAAAGAACCTATGCACCCCAATGTTCACAGCAGCACAATTTACAATAGCCAAGTGTTGGAAACAACCTAGGTGCCCATCAGTAAATGAATGGATCAAAAAACTATGGTACATATATACAATGGAATTCTATGTGGCAGAAAGAAAAAAGGAGCTCCTACCCTATGCAACAGCATGGAAGGAACTGGAAAACATTATGCTAAGTGAAATAAGCCAGGCAGTAAAGGACAAATACCATATGATCTCACCTTTAACAGGAACTTAAGCAACTAAACAAACAAGCAAGCAAAATATAGCCAAAGATGTTGAAATAGAAAGGGGGATGACAGTATCCAGAGGGGAGAGGGGAGGGAATTTCAGGGAAAAAGGGAGGGGATTATAGGAACAAGTATAAAGGACACATGGACAAAAACTAAGGGGGGTGGAAATGGGAGGGAGGTGGGGAGCACTGGGGGTGGTCTGGGATGGGAGTAAAAGACAGAAAACTGTACTGAAAAACAATTTAAAAAAAAAGTTACAGAGTTGCCACAGGGACCACATGGTCCATAAGCCAAAACTTACTATCCGTCCCTTTAACTTTTAAGTTTGCCAATTCTGTTCTAAACTGTTAATATAATACTTGTCTTAATATCTGAAATACAGGGCGGGGCAAAAGTAGATTTAAAGTTGTTTGTATGGGAAACACATACAATAAATAACACAAGAATTAAAAAAATGCATGCTGATATGAGAGCTGTCACAATACAATCCAACAAAATTGTTTTGAATGAAGTTAAAGAAAACAAAGCACTACTAGAGCCATCTTCTGGAAACAAACAAACTTTTAGGACAACCCAATAAATAACTTTCTTTCAGCCCTGGCCAAGTGGTTCAGTGGATTGAGTGCTGGCTTGTGAACCAAATAAATAAAAAAGGGTCATCGGTTCAATTCCCAGTCAGGGCACATGCCTGGGTTGCAGACCAGGTTCCCAATAGGGGGCGTGCAAGAGGCAACCACACATTAATGTTTCTCTCCCTCACTTTCTCTCTCCCTCCCCCTCTCTCTAAAAGTAAATAAATAAAATCTTTCAAAAAATAACTTTCTTTCCAAGTTATGGCCATCTACTTTCTTCTCAAGTGAATTTTAGTATCCTTTTCTTTAGGTTTATAAAATATAATTTTTTGTATTTTAATGGAAACTGATAATATACAAATAACTCAGATGAATTGTATTTTTTACTGTTTTAGTCTATCTCATATCATATGCTTTTCCTTTTTGCTAGACTTCCCTTTTTGTCTTCCAATAAAAGTTTTATTGAGTGGAAACTTTAAAAAGGAACAATTCAGCCCTGGCTGGTGTAGCTCAGTGGATTGAGCACGGGTCTGTGAAGCAAAGGGTCACCGGTTCGGTTCCCAGTCAGGGCACATGCCTGGGTTGCAGGCCAGGTCCCTGGTGGGGGACACATGAGAGGCAACCACACATTGATGTTTCTCTTCCACTCTTTCTCCTTCCCTTCCCCTCTCTCTAAAAATAAATAAATAAATAAAATAAAATAAAATAAAAGGAACAATTAAGAGAAACTTCCTTCAGTAAATAAACACCACAGGCCACATTAGAAGATGAATTTAAAAATAAAAAAAATCCTTACTACATTTCAGACAAGGTTAACATTAATTATGTACAAAAAGCACTTATAATTTTAAAAATGTAAATTTTTTATTTTAAAATGGTCAGTTATCATGAACTGGCAATTTACAAAAACTGAGGCAATAAATGAAAGGTACACTTGGTCAACAAAATACAAATTAAAAGCCATTAAAATGATAAAAGAGGCCCTGGCTGGTATAGCTCAGTGGATTGAGCGTGGGCTGTGGACCAAAGGGTCTGGTTCAATTCCCAGTCAGGGCACATGCCTGGGTTGCAGGCCAGGTCCCCAGTGGGGGCCACATAAGAGGCAACCACACATTGATGTTTCTCTCCCTCTCTTTCTCCCTCCCTTCCCTTCTCTCTAAAAATAAATAAATAAAATTTTTAAAAAAAGAAAAGAAAAGTGATGAATGCATCTTAAAAACAATGATAAAAGATTTTTGAGCCCTAGCTGGTGTGGCTCAGTGAATTGAGCACCAGCCTGTGGACAGAAAGGTTGCCTGTTTGATTCCCATTCAGACTACATGCCTGGGTTGCAGGCCAGGTCCCCAGTAGAGGGTGTGCGGGAGGCAACTGATTGATGTTTCTCTCCCTCTCTCTCCTTTTCTCTCTTTCAAAATAAAGAAATAAAATCTTTTTTCAATTAATTAATTAATTAATTGAAAAAAGATTTTTGAAAGGTGATAAAGATCACAAAGATTGACAATACTCAAGATTAGCAAGAAGATACAGCTGTCATTCACATCATGTATTGGTGGAAAAGTAGTACAGTAGCCCAATTATCCGTAGAGGATACATCCAAGATCACCACTGGATGCCTAAAACTACAGATATTACCAAACACTATATATACTATGTTTTGTCCTGTACATGCATATGTATGATAAAGTTTAATTTATAAATTAGGTACAGTAAGAAATTAACAATAATAAAAAATAGAAAGATTATAACCATATACTATAAGAAAAGTCATGTGAATGTGCTCTCTTCCTCAAAATGTTTTACTGTATTATGCATACAGCATGGATACACTGGAAAAGGGGATGGTTCTCATCAGGAGCAGAACAGAGCCAGACATCAGAGATTTCATCACACTACTCAGAACAGCACCCAGTTTTTTTTTTCTACTTACCTGAAGGTCACGCCTACTGATTTTCATTTGTGCGACAGAATCATCGATTGGGTTCCCTTCCTATGCACTCAGACCAGGGATCTGCACTGGGACCTGGGGTGGTACATGTCCAGACAGGGGATAAACCCACAACCTAGGTTATAAGCCTGGACCAGAATCAAACCCACAACTCTTGAGTTACAGAACAACACTCCAACGACTGAGCTACACCTGCCAAGGCATGCTTATTGTTTTTAGAGAGAGGGGAAGGAAGGGTGAGGGAGAGAAACACTGATGCAAGAGAAAAACATGGCCCTGGCTGGTGTAGCTCATTGGATTGAGTGCGGGCCTGCGAACCCCAGAGGATCGTGGTTCGATTCCCAGTCAGGGCACATGCCTGGGTTGCAGGCCAGTTCCCAGTGGGGGACACAGAAGAGGCAACTATACACTGATGTTTCACTCCTTCTCTCCTTCCCTTCTCTTCTAAAGATAAATAAATAAAATCTTTAAAAAAAGAGAGAGAGAAAAACATGGATGGGTCGCCTCTCACAGGGGTCCAGAGATTGCATACTGAATCCACAACCTATGCATGTACCCTGACTGGGAATTGAACCCTCAACCTTTCAGTTTATGGGACCCTTAGGATAGGACACTACAACTAACTGAGCCACACCAGCAAGGGCAGAACAGTCTCCAACTTAAACTTATGAATTATTTCTGAAATTTTCCATTTAATATTTCTGAGTTGCAGTTGACCCAGGTAATTGAAACCATGGAAAGCAAAATCATAGACAAGGTCCGGGGGCGCTATTATAAACTTCAAGAAGAGAGTCTGGTAGCATCAAGAACCTTACAAATGAGCATTTCTCTTGACCTAGTAATTATACTTCTGGGACTTTATTGTCAGAAAATAATCAGGTATATGTATACATTTATGTATAAAAATGGTCATCAAGTATTTTTTGTACACGTTAAAAACTGTAAGTACCCCCAAAGTCTAACCATTTGGGGACTGAACATATTATAGCCATACATAGTCGTTAAATGCCATTAACTTATTTTAATTTACTGAAAAGATATGAGTCATTATTGGAACATAACATGCTCACATTTTTCTATTAAAAAAAACTTCACGTGTATATATGGAAAGGCTCCAAGTTTATATACCACTACATTAAGTAGTTATGTCTGCATGGCAAGATTGTGGCCGAGTATAACTTTATTTTACATACGTTTATATACTTACTATTGTATAGTTTTGTAAGGAGCAGGCATTTTTTAAAAACAGTATTCTTCTTACAAATATAAAATGCAAGGAAACTACGCTAATCGTTTGAGGATCCTGTCCACTCCCCCGAGCTGAAGTGAGATGAACGGGCTCAACACAGAAAACATGCCACGTGAGCCCCGGGGAATTCTGGGTAACAAGACACCTCGTTACCTCATGAAGAAGAAACTTAGCATTAAAAAAAAATACTTTCCCTTTAACACAATACTATTAATCTGACAGGGCCGTTTCTAGCCTGAGAAACTAGAAGCGGAGGTCGGAAAAGTGAAGGTTTTCTCTTTAAAATGAACGAGACTTCCTCGCTCCTCCTCTCGTCGTCTTTCCACTCAACCCTTGGGAGGGGGGGGCTTTGAATTCCCCTTTGGGAAGGCCGTTTCTATGGGTGATGATTTGAGAAAAGGCGGTGAGAAACGCGAACCTACTATTGTGTTCTAAAGCCGCCCTAAAAAGCGTAAGCACTAGCGGTGGAGCCGGGGGCGTACAAGCGAGGCACGCTCTGATTGGCCCACGGCTTTTTTCGCCGACGCTCCACGAGCGGGCGTGGCAGAGCCGCGCGCTTGCGCAGAGATGTCTTTGCGGGGCGGCAGTTCACCCTTTGCCCTTGTAGGTGCTTTGGTCTCGGAACTGGGCGGAGCGAGGGGAATGGTTAATTCCTGGCGTGGAAAAGGGTGGGAAGTGTTACTTGTTCTAGCACCCGTAGCTAGCGGAAAAGGGTGGGAAGTGTTACTTGTTCTAGCACCCGTAGCTAGCAGGCCGTAGCTAACAGGCCCCACGGCGGGCGTGGGGCTGAGGGCGAGGCCCAGGCGGAAAGATAGGGTCAGCCGCTGCCTGCGTAGCGAAGGGCTGGGAATTCCGCGCGAGGAAAGCGGGAGCGGAGGAATGACTGCCCCCTACAACCTCCGCTGTGAAGAGTGGGACCGCTAATATTTGAGGAGGTGGAGAGGCCTGGGAGATGGACAGGCCCACACCCTTTCCTTATTCGGGAGGGTCACCTGACCAAGATAGACCTGATTAATCTTAAACTTGTTTTTGGAGTTGAGGTTGATAAACCAATTCTTGAATGTCTCATTCAAGATAAACGGTCGTTGGGTTCGAGGTAGGACAGATGAGAGTGGAAACATTTACAGATCTTTTAAGGCAATCTTTGTGAATTACCTGGAGAAAATGGGTCCCTGATTTGTTACTTCAGTATATTAAAAACAGTTGGTAATGTGTTGTAAAATTAATTCTCTTCGGCTAGTTGTGTAACTTACAGTGATTAATTTGTAGCTTTGCTGTAAAAGGATAACTTTTTGAGTGTCAGAGAGTGGAGAAGAATCAAAGTTTTGGAAGAGTAAAACCTCTACAGGAGGCCTGGAGACCCGGTAAGGCTTCCAGATCAAAGATTTCCAGATCACATGGTGAATGATTTTTAAAGGAAAAATTAAGAGTATGCTTATCTATGAAACTTCAGACTTATATTCCTGTTTGTCTTAAATACAAATTACATAATTGATGAAAGCTTTATGGTAGATTATATCGACCCATTGACTACTACCTATTAGAATTTAAAACTTAATTTGTAAATATCAGAGAGCCTTTTACTATTATATTCTTGGAATATTATTTTAAATTAAATGAAAACTTTTTTGAAAAGAAAATGCATAAAGGAGAGTTTGAATATAATGACATGTATTTTAAGAAAGAGACACAAAGTTTAACATTATAAGTAATTGGATGTTTATTTGGTCACATTAGAAAGTATAGATAAAAAAGAAGAGAACTCTGTTAATCCCATTGTCCAGAGTTAACTGATGTTAATATTTTAGTGTGTTTTTTTCTATCATATATCTTACAAATAATAGAATCATTAAACAGTATATTCACTAGAGACCAACCTGTGACTTTATTTTGGGGTTAGGCCTGTGAGAGACTTCACCTTTGTTAGATAATACTGTATCACTTGGAAAATACTGTTAACATAAGAAATATCTAAACCTGTGTCCAAACTGCCGGGACAATTGCCAGGAGGTAAAATCTCAATGGACTGAGAAAATACTCTGGAGAATGGCAGTTTCATAGCTATTTTATACATTAGAATCACAAGAGAAGACATCTGGAGGCTTACATGAAATCCGTTGGTAGATTAAGGGGGTGGGAGAAAGCAAACTGGGGAAATCTCTGGGATTGGATATAAAGTAAAATGGAGAGACACCTGCTTCTTTTACAGGTAGGTACAGGATAGTTAATATTTACAGCACACAGAAATGGTATTTGAGGAACAAGATACAATGAGGGGTTTTGTGGCCCGCTGCTCTGGTGTGGTGGGTATTCCCTGTGAAGTCTGGAAAAGGGGATTTCTCTAATATTTCAAAGGTTTGTTATCTTAGATGCAAAAAAGACAATAGGCTCACTTAAGGTAAAGATTGACCTTTGTCAAGGAAGCTTCAGGATTAGGATGTGATTATCCTTCAAGATCTGCTTTTAGTTAGAAATTTTTATGTTCAGACCATCCTATGTGGTTACTTTCAGTCTCTGAGTTTGTAGGTCCCACCAAGGCCTGCTGGGAGCTTGTTAGGTTTAGTATGTGGCCCCTTTTTCATCCACATTGTAATAAGCAAGCATCCTTTTGTAACCAGAGAAAACAAAGATATGAAATGAAATGAATATATTATGAACATTTTGTTAATATCACTTAAGTATTTTATAACTGCATCACTTATTTGAAAAGAATTCACAGTTTTGAAAACAAATATTCTACAAAGTGACTGATTTAACAAGGGAGATTAAACATGTGTTTATCTTATTTCCCTGTGCAACTCCACTGAAATGAGAAAATGTAAAAATCCCACGAGGACTAAGAGTGGGAAAGAGACAATAGAGAATGAGATACTGGTGTATTCTTACTGGAAGAAGGAAAGGGGATGAAGAAACTGTCGGAGCTAAGAAAGCTGAATGCAAAGGGGAAGGCAATTAGAAGGAAAGTAATTCACACTTCAGAATTCCAGAAAGGCTCTGTAAAGGAAAACTTTATTTTTCTCCTCTACTTTCAATGCTCTGACACCACATGTCTGAGGGTTTATCCCACAACAAGCAATTCTCCCACAGTCTCTGCCCGACCCTGCTTAGCTTCCAGGATCAGATGACATTGGGCACATTCAGGGTGGTATGGCCATAGACGACACACCAAGGATTTCTCAACAAACACTAACTGAGTGTCCTATAAATTTAACTCCATTTTGACAGTACCTATTTGGAGAAAGCATCAGATCCCTGAGGTTAAGAACAGTGATGGTTTATTTTATGTGTCAACTTATCTGGGCTTAGAAATGCCCAGATGGCTGGTAAAACATTTCTGAATGCGTCTGTGAGGACGTTTCTGGAAAAGATTAGCATTTGATTAATTAGACTGAAGAGATCTGTTCTCACAAAAGTGGGCTGGCATCATCCAATCACTTTGGGTACCCAAATGAAACAAAAAGGCGAAAGAAGGGCAAATTTTCTCTCCTGGGGCTAGGATGCCCTGTTCTTGGATTTTGGTGCTCCTTGTTTTTGAGCCTTTGTGAGCTAGGAGTGACACCATCCATTCCCCTGGTTCTCAGGCCTTCAGACTCAAACTGAATTATGCCACTGACTCATATTTCTCCAGCTTGCAGTCAGCATAGTGTGGGACTTCTCAGCCTCTATAAGGTGAGCCAATTCCTATAACAAATCTTTTATCTTTTATATATTCTATTGATTCTGTATCTCTGTAGAATCCCGTCTTAGCCCTCAAGACTACCCCTACTCCAGATACCCATTGCAGATACCAATTGGTCACCTGTACTTCCGACCAACCAGCTAAAATTTAGGGTTCCCCTGACTCCTGAAGTTCAATAATTTTCTAGAATGGCTGACAGAACTCAGGGAAATATTTACTTAAGTTTACTGATTTATTATAAAAGGATGCCACTCAATAACAGCCACACGGAAGAGCTTCATAGGGCAAGGTTGGGAGAAGGGGCACAGAGCTTCCATGCCCTCTGTGTACCACCTTTCCAGCACCTCCACATGTTCACCAGCTCAGAAGTTTACCATATCTCCTCATTCAAGAGTTTTTATAGAGCTTACAGTAATTTTTTAAAAATTGACTTAGAGAAAGACATCCATTTGTTCTTCCACTTATTTATGCTTTCATTGGTTGATTCTTGTATATTCTGTGAGCAGAGATTCAACTCACAACCATGGCATATTAGGATGATGTTCTGACCAACTGAGCTGCCTGGCCAGGGCGTTTATAGAGCTTATTCTCTAGTTCTTTCCCTTTCCTGGAGATCTGCTGGCTACTTACGGGCCCTCCCCTAAATCACTTTATTAGCATAAACTCAAAAGGAGCACATTCTGGATAACAAAAGCTACTCCTACCATTTATGAAATTTAAAAATTTTAGGAGCTCTGTGCCAGAAACTGGGGACAAAGACCAAAGATATGTTTTATACCAGAGCTCATAAAATAGAGATCCACATCAATGAGACGGTATGGAAGGAAAGACTAGAAGCTTGATTGAAAATCTATACAGAAAAAAAAAAAAGTCTGAGGCCCTGGCTGGTGTAGCTCAATGGATTGAGCGTGGGCCTGCGAACCAAAGGATCGGGGTTCAATTCCCAGTCAGGGCACATGCCTGGGCTGCAGGCCAGTTCCCAGCAGGGGACGCATGAGAGGCAACCATACATTGATATTTCTCTCCTTCTCTTCCCCTCTAAAAATAAATAAATAGAAAAGAAAAAGAAAGTCTGTATAGAGTAGTTAGGTTTCCAGGTTTAGAATTTATCCTAGGGGATAAACTAGAATAATATTAGATAAATTAGAATCTAATATTATCCTTAGGACAAATAGCCAAGTGACTAGCGAGTATACTCCTAGTCACTTCTGTGAAACAGAAAGTTTACTTGGTAGAGAGTTTGAAGTAGAAGGGTCCCAGATTCAGGTCAGGCAAAAAACAGTCAATGAAAAGTCCATATACTGAATAGTGAAACCCACCCCAACCCCTTTCAACTGCTTTCATAATACTAGTAGCCAGTGTCGACCTAAACTTGAACATATCAATAATTAAATCACATGTAAGTGACATAAATACACCAAAGAAAAGAGATTTTAAAATGAACACACAAAAAACCCCACATGAACCAACATGTGCTGTATATGAGAAACTCATTTCACATATCTAAGGATTACATGTGAAAGACTAGAAGAAGATATTCTTTGAAAACTGCAATAGCTGTATTGATACCAGACAAGGTAGACTTCAGAATAAAGAAAATGACCCAGGGATAAAGAAAGTCATAACAATAAAGGAGTCAATTCATTAAGAGGACATAAAAATTCTAATTGTTTATATATCTAACCATAGTGTTTCAAAATACATGAAACAAAATCTGTCAGAAGTTAAAAAAAAAAAGAAACCCACACAAATCCACCATTGTAGTTGGGGACTTCGATATTCTCTTAGTAATAAAGTGGGAACAGAAAGTCAACAAGGACATAGAAGATAATAATATGGAAAATCTTAACCATGTCAACTAGATTTAATTGACATTTATAGAACACCCCACTCCAAAAGAGAATATACATTCTTTTCAAGTACTCAGGGAAGATTCACTAAGAGGGTATATCCTGAGTCATAAGCCTTAACAAATTTAAAAGAATTGTAGATAATACAAAGTATGTTCTTTGACCACAATGGCATTGCCTTGGAAATTAAAAGTTGAAAAATAACAATAAAATCTCCAAACTCTTGGAAATTAAACAGTATACTTTTAAGTAATCTATGAGTCAAAGAGGAAATCTCAAAGGAAATTAGAAAATACTTTGATGTGAAAAAATAGTATACAAACATTTGTGAGATGCAGATAAAGCAGCACTTAGAGGAAAATTTACAGCATTAAAGTGCTTATTTAGGGTCTCAAATCAATTATGTAAGTTTTCATCTTAAGAAAACTAGAAAAAGAGCCCTGACCCAAATGGCTCAGTTGGTTGGGCATGTCCTGCAAAGTGAAAGGTCGCTGGTCCAATTTCTGGTCAGGGCACATGCCTGGGTTGTGGGTTTGGTCCCTGGTCTGGGCATGTATGAGAGGCAAGCAATTGATGTTTCTTTGCTTCTCTCCCTCCCTTCCCCTGTCTCTAAAAATTAAATAAAATCTATTTAAAATATTTAAAAAATAAAACTAGAAAAAGAAGAGCAAAATAAGCCCAAAGCAAGCAGGAGGAAGGAAATGGTAAACATAAGAGCATAAAAATCAATTAAATGGAAAACAAAGAGACAAATAATTCAAAAGTTGCTTTTTTTAAATGATAAAGTTAGTAAAACTTTAGCAAGACTAACAAAAAAACCCAATAAATATGGCACATATTGCCAATAGCCACACTAAAATGGAGATACAACTACCGACTCTGTAAACATTAAAAGGATAATAAGAGAATAATATAAACAACTTTCTATACATAAACTTAACAAGTCAGATGGTATGGCCCAATTCCTTGAAAACTGAAAACCACCAAAACTTACCCAAGATAAAATTAGAGAGGGAATAAGCCCCAATTCTCTTCATGGGGCCATCATTATCATGATATTAAAACCAAAGACATTACAAGAAGAGAAAACTACAGATCAATGTCCCTCAGAAACACAGAAAAATTTTCAAGAAAATATTTGAAAATTAAATCCAGTAATACAAAAAAGAATAACATCCTTTCCAAGTCAGATTTTATGCAAGCCTGGTTCAATATTAGAAAATTTATGTAATTTACCAGCTTAACCAGCTAAAAACAAAAGAAAACACATGGCTATATTAATTGATGCCAGAGAAGGATTTGAAAAATTAAGTATCAATTTCATGATAAAAACAAAACACAAAACTCTCAGCAAACTAGGGATAGAAGGGACTTTCCTCAAGATAAAAGCATATGAAAAAAAACTGAATACTTCTCCCCAAGATCACAAACAAAGCAAAGCTATCTCACTACTCCAATTCATCATCATACTGGAAGCCCTAGCCAGTGGAAGCACAAAAAAGAAATAAAAAGCATAAAGATTGGAGAGGAAGAAATAGAACTTTCCCTATTTGCAGATGATGTGATTGATTGTCTATAAAGAAAACTGCAATGAATCTAAAAAAACAAACCTAGAACTAAGTGAGTTCAGCAAGGTTGCAGGATACAAGAATGCAAGGTCAACACCCAAATATCAAATGTATGTCTGTATAGAACTAATAAATTGAAAAATAAAATTTTAAAGTAATATTTATAATAGCTCTAAAAATGAAA
Organism: Carollia perspicillata; assembly: GCA_004027735.1. Lineage (NCBI taxonomy): Eukaryota > Metazoa > Chordata > Mammalia > Chiroptera > Phyllostomidae > Carollia > Carollia perspicillata. The sequence goes on from PVKM010008716.1 coordinate 11,712, forward strand.
TATATAAGTATAAACTTATCAAACATAATCTCTTTGCTCTGAAATGGCAACTATTTTAATTTCTCTCAGTTCCCCTATGTAAATAGTTTTAGAATCATTGAATCTTTATGTTTTTATTTATATTGCATTTACATTTTCATATACATTTTATAGTGATAAAGTCATCATATTTATTATTTTAAGGATTGCCTAATATTCTGTTATATTTATATATTAGCACAATATGGAAAGAAGAATGTGAGTTTTTTATATAAGCCTCAATTTAAATTCTCATTCCCTAACAGCTAAGTGTGATAAAGGCAGTTAACCTTTCTCAGCCTTGGCCATTAATAAAATACCAAATAATCAGATGCCCAACAGAGTAGCTGTTAGTAATACCATAATTTTAAGAATTGTTGGGATCTTGATTTTAGGATATTGATCCTCAGGCTTTAAAATCAATCTTTTCCTTCCTTCCTTCCTTCCTTCCTTCCTTCCTTCCTTCCTTCCTTCCTTCCTTCCTTCCTTCCCTTTTTTGTTTTTAATGTTCATCTATGGTGATTAAGCCTTAGGGAACTGACTTACAAGGTCTGGCTTATAAATAAAAATGCTAGTTCATTAATAAACTGAGCAATACTTCTATTGGTTGCTTAGAGTTTTGTTAAAAGCACACTTATTGATTCTTGCTTTCTATTTTGAACAGTGAATTGTTCATTCCTCTTCAGTTTGCATTGATCGTGAGTGATATAAACTTGGCCACCAGAATCCTATTGGCAGAAGTCCATGTATGAGGCATGAGAGCTAGAGGAAAATTCACCCAATAGGCATAGCCTCCAAGAAGGGGATAGCAGTCCAAATAGAAAATTCCAATAGAATCAGTGAATATGGTTCCCATTTCAGGGACTGGAGTGGTGTCACAGAAGGGATTTTGAGGCAAACAGATTTTAGGTTCAGCAGCAGGGCAAAAACAGTGACAAGGAGGTCCATTTGGTGACATAGGAAGAAGCCAGTCACTGAAAGACAATGGGGAAAAAGCACATCTGCAAAGTATGGTCAAGATTTACAAGGCTAGGGTTCCAGTCCCAGCAGGGCATTGAATTTGCAAAACAATAATGAGGACTGAAGTTTAGTCAGACAGACTGGCTACACCTTGAGGGGAAGCTACAGACTCATTGTTTATGTATATGCCCAGGGTTAATTGCCAGGATGAAAGGAAGGACTGTTCTCAATTCCTCTCATTTGTGCAGAGACAGATGGGAAGGTTTAAGTCATAAAATATACCATAAACAAGAAATGCTTCTATAATATGAATGTTATTTATAGTCAGACTGTAATGTAGAATTGTGTTTGAGATTTCTTGTTGAAAATCCATACCATCTGTATCAGTCAGGATTCAGGAAACAGATGGTACTATCAAACTAAGTAATTAAGGATAGTTTAATAAAGGGGTTATTTATAAAAGCAAGGTTTAGAAAAAATAAAGAAGGATGTTGTAGTACCCCATGGCTAGTAACAACAGGGAGCTATTTCCAATCCTAAGCTAGAAAGGGCAATTGGAAGGAATGGTGGTTGAACCCTTGAGGGAGACCTATGGTATGAGGGCCACCTGACAGAAGTGGTAATTTTAGCAGAGGGGAACAGCCAACCTATGGCTATGTGGCAGGGAGGGAGCCAGGGAAACAAACATCCTTTCACTCTCTTACCAATTCCCTATCAGTACCAGCCCTACTCTCCATTCTCTGAACCCAACTAGAAGACAGAGGGCAGGGGAGCCATTGATGCAGTCCACATAGGTCAGGCTCTTAGGGCGCCAGGTAAGTTAGAGAATGAATCAAAAGGGAAAAATCAATGATCTATGGTGTATAGGTTCTCAATAAATTTAATCAAATTGTCACTTTCCAGGCCTGAATGTCTTCGCTTTTTTGTCCTTTTTTGCTTCTGTCATTAATCTTAGATTTTAGGCTTACCTTTTGGGCATATGGCCCTCTGTCCACTAAACTCACATCCCCTGTGGAAGAGTCAAAGGGTAATCACATCTACACCTCTGAGCTGTCACTTGGTTCAATCAAAGCTACAGCTGCCCCAGAAAAGGAAATTTGGTTCCTAGAGTGGGATAAAACTCCTACTCCTTTAAGCATGGTTGCCAGTAATTTAGGTGAAGGTATAGACAGTCTTATAAAGGCCTGTGAGGAAACAGAATAATAGCTTTAGAAGGCAATTCTTCCCCAACTGGAGAAAGTGACTGAACATGTAGCAAACTATCTGAGGAGGTGATTATCACTCAGCCTTATTCTCTCCTACTAGGTAGAGGCCTCATTAAAATTTCCAATGCATCATAACTGTCAAGGAATAATTAAAACTGGCCAAATGGGAGGAATACTCACCACTGGCAGCTTTCTGCTGCTTTTTTTGACATTTACCTTTTTGGTTTTTCAGTTTTGCCCCTGGCAGAGTAAAAGATGTGGTCCTTTTTTTGCAAGATGAATTTTGGTGTAGAGAATTGGTCTATAAAGAACAAGCTGAATGTGCCTTGGCTGGTGTGGCTCAGTGGATTGAGTGCCAGCCTGCAAACCAAAGGGTCATTGGTTCAATTCCCAGTCAGGGCACATGCCTGGGTTGCAGGCCAGGCCTGTAGTAGGGGGCATGTGAGAGGCAACCACACATTGATGTTTCTCTCCCTCTCTTTCTCCTTCCCTTCCCCTCTCTCTAAAAATAAATAAAATCTTTTTTAAAATAATAAATTTAAAAAAGAACAAGCTAAGTGTGTTACTAATACATTTAAATTGTCTTCTACCAATACATTCTTTCATTAACATTAAAACCCAATGGTTGTAATGATTGTGAAACGAATAATATAAGTGCGATTTAACTTCTTGATAGACTATGTGCTCATTTTTGACAAACAGGATATAGAGCTTTTGTAATTTCCTTTTTTTAAAAAATTGTATTTAGTCATTCATTCAACAGTTGATGTTGAATGAAAATTTTAAGAAAATTCTGAGCTGTATCTGACATCTCTTGAACATGTTGAATTGTTGGAATAGATTTCTAAGAATTTTGATGTATAAAGATATATTTATATTCCAAAGACATTAGAAAAAGATCATCTTTAAGGGACAGTATTTCTAGTGATTTTAAGTTCCTGGGTAGGTTTTCACAGTGCTTAAGTTAAGAGAATACATTTCTCAAATCATAAAGATTTACAGTACTATTTAGTGAGTGAAAATATTTTCATCTTTTAGTTTCTACCCATGTATTTTAAACTAACTGTCTCTGTTCACTTAGTCATGTTTGTAATCAAAAGTGTTCAACAGCTCATTGATAGACAACAAATTTAGAACTAGCAGGCTTGAAAAATGGTATATTTGAGAGATGTGGTAGGTTTAAAGTGTCTGCAAATTTTTGAAGTTCTTTTGTTTAAGTGGTGGAGACTAATTCTGCTACTTTGAGTTTAGGCTGGATTTAGTGACTCACTTCTGGCAAATAGAATAAGGCAGAGAGTTATGATACACCACTTCTAAGACTAGCTAATAAAAGGCATTGGGGCTTCCTTCTTTCTTGCTTTCCTGAGTCTCTTGCTCTGGGGGAACCCAGCTGCCACACTGTTGCTAGACAACAAATTTAGACTAAAATGATATTCAGAAGAAATTATTTTACCTATAGTCCAAAAAACAGCAACACCACCCTTCTAAGTTGAGCATTGAATTTCTTTTCCTTTTCTGCACTAGCAAGGCAGCAAATGGGTATTTGATTTGCTGAAATTTATGTATGATTTAAGGAATATTCAAATTTTTTATATTATCTCCACATATTAATAAAAATCTTCAAAACAAATAGCAAATATTATCATTTTTTAAAAGCATTAAATATTATGTCTTTACCAAGGCAATTTTACATTAGTTTCCCTGTGCACTCAAATATTTAGCACGAATAGCTCCATGGAGATAACAAAATGCAGTTCAAACACAATTCAATTCCTTTCTTCTCCAGTGTGTGTGATCTGTTTCCATGGAAATTTCATGTTGACTGGGGACTGTAAAAATACTATAGGCAAACATATTTCAGAAGCAAACCTTTTTGGAGAATAATCATGATTTAATTTGAATCACTCCATTAAAATTAGTCAAATAATAAAAAAGACTGTATTCTTCTTTAGCAGAGACCATTCTGCAGTTTCCCTTAGCTCAATATGTCAGTCTAATAGAGATTACAGGGACTTTAATTTGTCTTTTTGTGAGAGTAAAATTAAATCTTAATGATTTAGGTAAATTTATTCATTCAAAAAAGATTAAGAACTTAGTATGAGCAAGGTATTGTTGGAGGGCTGAAAGGACTAGAAAGGTGTGTACCAACACAATAATGGTGTGAAATGGGATTACAGTAAAGTTGACAATGTGCTCTGGGAGTGCAGAGGAAGGAAAGGTTGTTCTGGTTGGAAAGATCAAGGACATCATCTTGGAGGAAATGGCAATTTTACTGGGTCTTGAACAAAGAGAAAGTGAGGAGGAGGACTTTCTCGTGAGGGAAATCATCTGAGTAAAGGCAAAGAGGTGGGAAAGCAGAGGGTGTATTTGGGGAATGAGGAGATGTCTACCTTGATAATGTATGGGGAGTACTGGGGGAGAGAAAATGAAAAGGTAGGCTGTGGCTGGGTTTTGTAGTGCCTTGAATGTCATGTTAATCTGAATGCTTTGTTCAACAGCAGTAGTGTTCAGTTTAAGCACCAATCATCTCGACTGTTGACATTTGAATATTGGGTGATGAGAAAGTAAGGGAAAGGAATAACTAAAAGGAGTAAGAAAGTAGCAAAGTAGTTTGAAGAAGTAGCAGGCTTGAAAAATGGTGTATTTGAGAGATGTGGTGGGTTTAAAATATGTCCACAAATTTTTGAAGCTCTTTTCTTTAAGAGTCGGAGACTAATTCTGCTCCTTTGAGTGTAGCCTGGATTTAGTGACTCACTTCTGGCAAATAAAATAAGGCAGAAGAGATGGTACACCACTTCTAAGACTAGCTAAAAGGCATTGGGGCTTCCTTCTCCCTTGCTTTCCTGAGTCACTTGCTCTGGGGGAACCCAGTTGCCACATTGTGAGGAAACTCAACCTTGCAAGTGGATTCTGCAGCCCCAAGCTCTGAATGACATTTTTATTGCAGCCTTATGAGAGACCCAGAGCCACAACAACCATCAACTAAGCTGAATTTATATTCTCCAGAAACTGTGAGATAAATTTTTGTTGTTTTAATCTGCTAAGTTGTCAGGTAACTTGTTATGCAGTAATAACAAATACAGGAGGTATGGGAATAGGATAGTTGTAAACATGTTTGAGGGTTGAGGAGAAGGAGCCAATGGAGGGGAAATTATAGGTCAAATCCTAGAGGAATTTTGTAGGGGAGAAGATCATCAGAAAAAGGTAGAGAAATTATTTTTGTAAAGGAAGAATGAGGATCAGGAAAAAATTTCAGATTGGAGAGACAGAAGGTGAAATTATGCCTGATGCCCTTGATTCCTGTAGCAAAGGAGATCACGTCACCTGCTGAGATGAAGGAGCCTCTGGGATCAGGAGCTCCAGGAGAGTAAGCAAAACTGGAAGAATTGTGAGATATCACATAGAAAATCTGGTAGAGCAAAGAACATAATTCTCTCCAGCTATGCTTAGCACCCTGGGCAAAAAAAGCTGAGAAAGCAGACGGCAGAATTTACTCAGGACTGGAGATTGATAAGGCAGATATGAGAGATCAAGTGGGCAAAGGATTCTGAGATCCTCATGTAATTAAAGTGTCTGGGCATGAAGTCTAGACTGGGCACAAGGGCACATGAAACTATAAAGGGGTTAATGAACTGAGAATATGAAAGGGTGGGTCTTCCATGGCAACTATAATCTGTACCACACATTTTTCATTTTATTTTTTTTTAGTTCGAGAGTACATTTATTAAAGCTGGGGACACTGAAACAAGGAAGGGCTTAGGACAGAAGATGCAACAGGAGAGAGCCTAGGCTGGACTGCTTTGGCTCACTGGGAAGTCAGAGAATAGGGGGCCTTGGAGACAGGTTTAGGGGTTAGTCCCAGGTGAGTGGCTGCTGCCCATTGCTCCCCTGGGTGAAAGTCTTGTGGGGTCCTTTAAAGTTTAGGAGGTGCATGCCTATTGGGGAAGAAGAGGTGGGAGGGAAAGGTGCAGTAGTGCTCAAGGAGGGAGAGTGCGCCCTCACAATGTATTCTAAACTACCTTATATCATTATGTAACTTTTTTTGGAGTATGCCTAGTTGCCCTGGTCAGATCATAAACTTAGGGTAGTGACCATAGTTTATACATTTTGTACTCCCTTAGCAACTAGGACTCATATATTTGTTGAATCAATGGATAAAATCATTCTTTCTGTGTTTTCTACTGTTTTTTTTTTTCCTTCCTTCACAATAAGCTTCTGATTGAGGTTAAAGATCTCCTTTCAGAGAGTGTGTTCCATCCTTGTTTCTAAGAGCTAGGATTTCTGGATGCTTTTAAGAAGCATTCTATAATTATGAAAAGAAGGACAATACCTGGTTGGCTAAAAATAATAAGCCCAATTATGCCTATGTGAAACAACCTTGAAATAAACCTTGGATGATTTCTCTTCAACCCAACAAAAATCAGAATACAAGTAAAAAGGTTTAGGGGGGGAAAAAGAGACTAGCATTCTCCTAGAAAATCAGGCAAAGCAGAGGCCTGCGTTCAGAGGAATCTCTCAGAAGCTTAGATCTGGAGTGAGAGCTCTGAGAGGAGCATCCGGTTTTCCAAGATTGCCAGAATAAATGGCTCCTTAACCTAAGTGGACATCTATGTATTCTTTACCTGGTGCCCTCTTCTGTCATTGTTTTCCTGGGAAAAAGCTTGTTCAAATCTGATAAAACTGTCAAGAAAAAACTGAAAATAAGCTATAAACCACTGAAGAGAGTCACTGATTGTGATGATATATAGATGGTTCTTCAAATTTTTACCACCTGCTGTTGTACTTTACAGTCACGTGTAAACCACCTTTCCTTCAGTTCCGTTTTTTATGTATTAGTTAATGAATTAATATTATGAAAAATTAAATGGTGATACAACCAAGAGTTTCAGTTCAGTTTTGACAGTCATTACCTTTGTTGATGAGTTTGTTTCTATAATTATTTTAATATTTTATTACATTTTGCCCTTCTCATTAAAATAAAGGGAAACAAAGACGAAAGTACTGAACTCAGTGATAACAAGTTTAGGTTTCATACACTTAGTGCAGTTAAAACAAAGATGAAAATCATTCAACCATATAAAAGGAACAGAAATTAGCCATAATCAGATGCTCATTGTAAAGAAAAAGAAACCAATGAAAGAACACATATGAAGTGTTAGTACCAAATTACTGAAAATTCTGTATGAAATTGAGGTATAATTAGGGGTTTTAAAATAATTCTTAAGTCTTATATCATGTTAGCTCTACTTTCAGCCAGTCAAATATATTTGAAAACACATTATGTTAGAAGATAAACTGCCTATATTGTATTGTGCTCCAGGAGGCCATGTGGAAGTGCCACAGAAGCCAAGGTCAGGGCCAATGGCAAGAACAGTAGGCCTCCCACCCTTGTATCAGTTTTCACCAAAATGAAGTTCCTTTTCTGCTTTATATTCTGGATTCTCAAAAAGATTTCTTTCAAACAAAAAGTTCCCATGTAACAAAAGTCTGAAAATCATTGCCTTACTCTGATACAGTATTTATACAAGAATATATAGTGGTTCAGTCTTTTGAAGGGACTATTTGGCAATATATGTTAAAATATAAATATTCGTACTATTTGACTGTGCAATTTTCCCTCTAGCAATTGATCTTATACAAATAATCATTCAAGGGCACAAAGATATATGTACAGGATATTTATTGTGGCATTGTTCCTAATCACAGAAAATTGAAAACAATGTAGACACCTATAAATACGAAATTGGTTAGCATAATGATATTCATGTGTTGGGATACTACGCAGTCTGTTAAAAGAATGAGATGAAAGATGCTGAAGTATATTGTTAAGTGGAAAAAGTAAGTTAAAACAGTATGCTTCCAGCCCTGGCTGGTGTGGGTTAGTGGATTGAGTGCTAGCCTGCAAACCAAAAGGTTGCCAGTTCAATTCCCAGTCAGAACACATACCTGGGTTGTGGGACAGGTCCCCAGTAGGGGGAGCACAAGAGGCAACCACACATTGATGTTTCTCTCCCTCTCTTTCTTCTTCCCTTCCCCTCTCTCTAAAAATAAATAAATAAACAGTGTGATTCCATTTGTAGGTCAAAATAAGTCAACAGATAAAAGAAAACATTGTCTTTGATGTATGCAAATAGATAACTCTTCTTAAAATTATTACTAAAATTCATAGGTTTTATTGTTTTAGTTTATACATTGGGTGGTATGATATTTTTATTTATGTAGACTATCTTTATTCAACCTTGGGGTTTTCTGTAATTGCTCTAAATGTCTAATTTCTTGTTCTGAAAAAATAATCAATTAAACTTGGAGTATGATGGGTTTTAGAAAGTAAAAAAATGTAAAGATTTTGTATAATTTTACATGTTAAGAAGATAATCAGCAATGACTTAGACTATGGAATTTAGTCACATGGTGTAACGAAAAAATAAGTTTGAGCCCTCAAGCCCTACAAACACAATACCTTTATCACATTCAGGAGAATAATCATTTTTGCATGTTAATGCAATAGAGATTTCCATAATTTAACCTTAGAGAGCTATTCTCTCTTTGTTTTTCTGTCATTAGTTGGGTAGGCCAAAGATAAAAAGATTTGTTTATAATGAACATGTCACAAGGAGCTGTGAAATCATGACAGTCTTGTATGATTGATAAGGTCTTTTTACACTTATTTTGAAGCACGAAAGACTACAAGTGGATGTCACAATGGACAACTTCCTTTCCTCCAGTTGATCTCAGCCCCAGTACCTCCAAAAAATCCACAGAAAAGGAGGTGTTCAGCAAACTGAATATTCCCATAGACATGTGAGGTGGAAAATTTTACAAATCATTTAAACCAGTAGTACCTAGGTAAGAACAGAGATATGAAAATTATAGATTTCTTAAGTCTCATACCAAATCCTAACACTTTTTTAAGCACTTTAAAGGCATTCCACTAGAACACATCATGTTTAGAAGATGAGTTTTAATTGGAAAGATTGCTGTCTCACAGTATATATTGATGATTCCCTGAGAGATCACAGTTGTGAGACCATGAAAACAAGGAATGCTCATCATCTAGAAAGCAACTTACAGCATATAAGTTAAAACAACTTAAAGCATATGCAAGAGAGCTCAGAAAAATTCACAATGTTATAAACAAAAGAACAGGCTTTACTAGGAAACTTATATGCCAAGAAGGCACAAGGGGACACAGTGGGGCCAGGGTTCTCTGTTCAACGTGTCATAAGTGAGCATCCCAGTGAAGCGACATCCTCTTCCCTTTTGCTTTCCCTTCTTCAAGACAAAAGTTTTGAACATCCTTGTCGATGGAGTCCACACAGGCTGTCTGGGTTTACATGTCAACTGTCAGGAGTTATCTGAGGGAACCAGGTGCCTGTATCTGGACTCCTTGGGTGTCCACAAGAAGTTGTAGTCCCTCCTAGACAGAGGGAGAAAGCCACCAGTGCCATGGGAAGCCGAAGCTGGAAGAAATAGGGAGGTTGTTCATCACAGCTAGTTCATTGTTCAGACAATGAGTAGAGTAACTGCTGGGGTTACCTGGAACTCATCAGTTTATATCATCCTTTAGATATAAAATTTTAATGTAAATCGTAGGGTTCTGGTTTTATTGAAAATTTAAGATGCTTGTTTCTGCCATAATTGTTTGCAATTCTGAGAACCTTTTGTAGGCTTTCCATGTTATGTCATTTAAACAAAATTTAAATATTTTAAAAGTTGGCATTTTATTAAGAATTTTAAACGTTCAGTGCCCTTCTGGCTTTGGCTAGAATAGCTCTCTTTGGGTTACTTATTGCCACCTGCTGGAGAAGAGACGAAGTGCAGTTGAATACTTTTCTTTCAGGTTACTCCTCCTCAGCTATGGAAATCCTATCTCCTCAGAGGAGGTTTTCCTTATTGCCACAGGTAAAGGCAGAGGAATATGTGTGTTGGGAACTCAGGATGCAATAGGTTCTTTGAGCTTTCCATTCCTGAATTGTATCCTGCAACCTGAATCTATTTCTTCACCCCAGGGGATGGGAAGTGTAGGAGTGGACAACACCAGTGGGCAACACCTTGAGCTGGGGTAACAAGGTTAGTTCACCTACTGGTTCTGAGCTGCGATAACAGCAGGTGAATTTCTCTGCTGACTTTTAGAGCTAAGAGAGGTGTCTGTGGTGATAACATTGGCTGCTTCAATATCTACCCCTACTGGGAACAGAGTAGCTTGGATATGTCTCTATACTCTGTGAACGTGTTAGGTTTGCTTACTTAGGCTAATGTTGTATAACCTGAGGACTAAAAATTACAGAAAGTTATTTTCAAGCCTGTTTTTTAAAGAAATAACATTAGGTTTATAAGAAAGATTTGAAAACCATAGACCACTAAAATATTTCACAGCTCCATGAAAGTATTTAAGTTTACGTTTGTCTTAATGTTACTTGGATAAATTATTTTTCAGTCCATCAGCTTCCTCAATGAGCACCAGTTCAGGTACTACACTGTCCCCTGGACCTCTCTCACCCCATTCTCCTGGCAGGTCACTGCCTCCAGTCTTGCCAACCTCCAATCCATTCTCTCACTGCAGCTAGAATGATCATTATAAAATGAAGATCTGAACCCCCATACCATTGCCTTTCTTTAAAATCTTATTAATGGTTTTTAAAGTCCAGATTCCTGGATAGGGGGACATTCAGGAGCAGGGCAGTCCTCTTCTTCTAAACTTTTTTAAAATTCTCACTTTTAAAAAATCCTCACCCAAAGATATGTTTATTGATTTTATGGAGAGAGGAAGGGGGAAAGAAAGAGTGAGGGGGGAAGGGAGAGAGAGAGAAATATTGATCAAGTGATTGACTGGGAAGAGAAACATCACTTGGTTGCCTCCCATAGTGCCCTGATGAAGGATGGAACCTGCAACCTAGGTATGTGCCCTGACCAGGGATCAAACCTGCAACATTTGGTGTACGAAATGATGCTCCAACCAACTTAGCCACCTGGACAGGACATGCCTCTTCTTTTAAACCTTTCCTGGTACTCTCCATTCTTGCCATTTGAAAGCACCTCTATTTCCAAAGCACTATTCTTTCTCTCACTTTTGGGAGTACACACACACACACACACACACACACTCACACAGCAGTCTCTGAGCAGCTGACTGACTTTTACTGATTCTTTAGGCTTCAGCTTCCTTTCATGAGGGGCGCCTGTAGTCTTGGAGGCTGGTGAGGCTCTGCTGTACCTCCATGCCGTCTGCCAGTCCCTGCAGAGCATCATCACACTATCTCTAAAAAATCACGTCCTTGTCACCATCCCCTTTACACTGCAGGCTTCCTGAGGGCAGAGACTGGGTCTTGTTTACTTTCATGTCTTCCAGTGCCCAGTATTGTGTCTGGAGTATAATAGGTGTTCAATAAATGATGCATGAATAAATGAAATAATATATTTGAAACACATTTTTAATTTTCAAGAAAAAATATGTATGCTGTCAATTTTATAGACTAAATCAGAATAAAAACTTCTCTTTCTTTAAAACTAGGTTTTCTGACAAAAGAGAAATTCATTATTTACTTTCACAATTTTATTTTTAATACTAATGGAAGAAATAACATTAAAATGTTCCCCTGAATCCATTATAAGTGAAATAACATTCATAAGAATCATTCATATTTTTCTTTTCTTAGACCTGAATTTCTCAATGGAATGTATTGGTTAATAATGAGATTTTTTACAAGAGTAAAATATTATTATGAAAAATAAGTGTGGCTTTACACACTGATTAAATTTGACCATATTTAAATAAATTCCACTAAATAAATAAGGATATTCTTTTGCACTAAAGAAGATGTGCGAATACCTTATTTGAATAAAGCACAGGGTACTTTTTTCTTTTTAAGAGCAAAAAGCAGGGCAAGTTTAAATTCTGGGTTTCTACACCAAATTTCAGAAAGCCTTAATAGTGTTAAAATGAGCTTATTGTTAACAATGCCTATTTGTCCCTTCATTGTGGGGTTCCAACACACCAAAGGCTGTGGAGCTTCAGCTCTAGCTGTGAAGCACATTACTCTGCTCACTGGCATTTGGCAAGGACCCTGAGGTCACAGCCTAGTTTTGTGATGTGCAGATAATGACTCTAAGTGATGAATGGTAGGGATTTTATATTCTGTCTGCAAATCATGATGGGAGCTCTTGGTAAAAGATGTAAAACAATTTGTTCTCACATATTGCTTTGCCACCTCCACTGAATATTAACTTAATTATTGTTGGAAGACAATCAAACACCTTTATGAATGAGTCACAAATGTTACTTCACTGATTTCTTTGGAAAATATAATTCTATTGTTATGTATGAAAATGAAGTCATTGTCTTTCTTAGTTTTACAGAAATAAACATATATTGCAAGGAGGGGAAAGGACAAAATCTGAAAGGAAAGATACCTCCTGGTAGTGCCTGAGTTGAAACTTCCCTCCAACTACAACATAGGTGTAGTAGGCTGAATGGTGGTCCCCAGAGATATCAGCTTTAATCCTTGGAACGTGTAACTGTTTCCTTATTTGGAAGACAGGTCTCTGCAGATGTGATTTTTTTCATATTTGTAGAAAGAGATTATCCTGGATTGCCCAGTGGGCTCTAAATGCTATCATATACATCCTTATGAGAGAGTGGCAGACAGAAATTTGACAGACATAGAAGAGAAGGTGATATGAAGATGGAGGCAGTGACTAATGTGATGTCACCACAAGCAAGAAATGCTAGTAGACATCAGAAGCTGGAAGATGCAAGGAATGGATTCTCCCCTTAATCCTCCAAGGGAGCAAGCCCTGCTGGCGTCTTGATTTTGGCCCAGCAATACTGATTTTGTACTTCTGGCCCCCAGAACTGCAAATAAGTTTTTATTGTTTTAATCCATCCAGTTTGTGGTAATTTGTTACAGAGCCACAGGAAACTAATATAACTAAGGTTTCATTAACATCCACTATCATGAGTTTATGGAGCACAATATTTATTTTAGTGGATTTTTATTGTAATCCTGAGGATTCATTTGATTAATATTTATTAAACACTATGTGTCACTAGAATATAAGCTCATTAGGCAGAGATTTTCTGTTTCATCCACAACTATACACATAAATATTTAGCATCCAGAACAGTGCCTGGCACATAGCAGATACTCAGTAAATATTTTTGAATGCTATGTGCTAGCCATTCTTCTAGACCCCAAGACAAAGTAGTGAACAAAATGATGTCTCTGCACTTGTGGAGCTTACATTCTAATGGGGGAGAGACAATAGATAAGCAAATAAATATATTATGTAATGCCTATTAATGATAAATCTATGATGCAGAGTTCAGAACACAGGATGCTTGATGAACTTAGGGGAAGAGTAGATGAACTTAGTGAGAGTTTCAACAAAGAGATAGGAAACATAAAAATAGAGATAGAATACATTAAAAAGAACCAGTCAGAAATAAGAATACACTAACTGAAATGCAAAATACATTATAGGGAATCAACACTGGGACAGATGAAGCAGAGGATAAAAGCAGAAATTTGGAAGATAAGGAAGCAAAAAACACCCAATTAGATGAGCAAAAAGGAAAAATAATTTTTTAAAAATGAGGATAGCTTAAAGAGCAGCTGGGGCAACTTAAAACATACCAACATTCACATCATTGTGCCAGAGGAGAAGAGAGAGAGCAAGGAATTGAAAACCCATTAGAAAAAATAATGACAAAGAACTTTCTTACCTGGTGAAGGAAATATATAAATCCAGGAAACACAGAGAGTCCCAAACAATATGAACCCAAAGAGACCCATGCCAAAACACATCATAATTAAAATGCCAAAAATTAGACAACCAGAGAGAATCTTTCAAGAAGCAAGAGAAAAACAGTTAAGTTACCTGCAAGGGAGCTCCCAAGAGAATGTCAGCTGAATTCTCAACAGACACTTTTGTAGGCCAGAAGGGACTGGAATAAAATATTCAAAGTGATGAAAAGCAAGAACCTACAACTGAGATTACTCTGCCTTTCAAACCTATCATTTAGAATGAAGGACAGAAAAGAGCTTCCCAGACAACAAGTAGCTAAAGGAGTTCATTATCACCAAACCAGTATTACAAGAATTGTTAAATGGTCTTCTTTAAGAAGAAGAAGAAAGAGGAGGAGGAAGAGGATGAGGAGGAGAAAAAGAAGAAAAAGAGGAGAAACGGGGAGGGGGGGCAGGGAAGAGAAGAGGAAGGAGAAAGATAAAAATATGAATAATAAAATGACAGTAAATGCATATCTATCAATAATTACTTTAAATGCAAATGAATTAAATGCTCCAATCAAAAGACATGCAGTGGCTGAATGGATAACAAAACAAGACCCTTACATATTCTGTCTATATAAGACTCTAAAGACACACACAGACTGAAAGTAAAGGAATGGAAAAAGGTATTTCATGAAAATGGAAATTAAAAAAAATCTGGGGTAACAATATTTATACCAGACAAAACAGACTTTAAAACAAAAGCAAGACAACACCTTGACTTTAAAACAAAAGTCAAGGTAGAGGCATGTGTAGCCACACTTCATCTCCTCATGCAACCACAAAAAGAATTACAACTAAGTCTCAAAACAAAAAACACCTGGAACTTTCAGAAAATTGAACTGCATGGAAGTTTGATAGCCAAGTTTGATAGCATTTATAGAAGCCAAAATCATCCAGACAGGTAGGAGGGGTGGAGATGCGGAGATGGGGCGGAGAGGGGAGGAGATGCTGTGTAGCATGGAGAGTTGGTAGTGGCAGTGGAATGGACACAGGCAGTCCCACATTCACATGTGGTAGATAAAAATCAGGAAGGATACCTTGGGAGGGAGCAAGTCCCAGCCCCAAGCCCTGGGTTCCAGTGCTGGGAACATAAATTCTCATTACTTCTGGCTATAAAAGACAGTGGAGGTTGGGGCAGCAGAACAAATAGCCAGATTTTCAGGAAATTTCACTTAAAGGGCCTGCATGGTCTTAAAATGTACACAAACCCACTCACTCTGGGATTCAACACCAGGGCAACAGATGGAAGGACACCAATTGCATACAGGGAGTGGGTGAAGTAACTGGAAACAGGGAGAGTGCTGGGCAAACCCCCAAAAGCATGGCAGTGGCACAATCCCCTCTCCAATTCCTTTCTCCACACACAGAGACATGAAGCAGTGATGTGGGCTGCCCCACAACTGGTGATTACCTAAGACTCTGCCCCACACAATTTACAGGTGCCTTTTACAGGGAGTCAAAGCAGCTCTATCTAATATACAGAAACAAACACAGGGAGGCAGTCAAATTGAAAAGGCAAAGAAATACGGCCCAAACATGAGAACAGACAAAACAAAAACAAAAAAAGAATTAAATGAAATGGAGGTAGCCTATAAGATGCAGAATTCAAAACAATGGTGCTCAAAGAACTCACTGAGTATGGCAACAACGTAAAGGAAGAAATGAAGGTTACACTAAGTTAAATAAAGAAATATCTACAGGGAACCAATAGTTAAGAGAAGAAAGCCAGGGTTCAGATCAATGATTTGGAACATAAGGAAGAAATAAACATTCAACCAGAACAGAAAGAAGAAACAGAATTAAAAAAAATAAGGGTAGTAGAAGACTCAGAGACATCTCCAAATGTGCCAACATCTGAATCACAGGGATGCCAGGAGAAGAGGAAAAGCAAGAAATCGAAAACTTATTTGAAAAAATATGACGAACTTCCCCAATATGGCAAAGGAAATAGACATACAATTCCAGGAAGCACAGACAGTCCTGAACAAGTTGGATCCAAAGAGGACCACACCAAGCCACATCATAATTAAAGTGCCAAAGCTTAAAGATAAAGAGAGAATCTTAAAAGCAGCAAGAGAAAATCAGAGTTACCTACAAAGGAGTGCCCATAAGGCTATCAGCTGATTTCTCAAAAGAAACTTTGCAGGCTAGAAGGGACTGGCAAGAAGTATTCAAAGTGATGAAAAGTAAGGACCTACAACCTACAT